>OZ038439.1:5041911-5103650 GCA_964036275.1 Litoditis marina
AAACAGAATTACACCAAAGTTTTCTCGAAAGCAAGGAAATAACCGATTATATCCATATTTAAACAAGTTCCTAAAGTTAGTTTGATACACTGAGTTTACTTTTAGAAACGTTTTTGAATTTTCAAATTTTCAAAAGTGTTTGTCATCAACATTATTTTGTTTACAAATTTTGATATTTAAAGGGGGCAGAAAGGAAAGCTATTTTAGGTACCCCGGGGTACCTAAATATAACGTTGCGCGCGCCATAACAGGCGAACACGTGTCAACCGTGTGCAAATTAGATTCGTTAGTTTGAATTAAAAGTTATACTTATCGGTTTCTCTTGATAAGCTCTTTTATATTAATTTTCTTCTCTGTCCCCTTTTAATAAAACAGCCCGCGGCTGTTTTGAGTTCCGTTTCAATCCAATATTTTCGTTATGAAGAGCCACTTCACACACAAATCCCGCTTTTCACCACTCACAATGAAAATTATTGCGTTTTCATCCAATATCATATCTGGTTAGTTTTTTGAGAACCAATTTGATTTTGTTGTTTATGTGTATAACTTTTGTACGAAAAATACAAAGTTCAACTCTAAGTCATCTTCGGAACATAGAAAATTTCCGTTATCATGTTTAGTTGGGATCGCTGCTGATTTTTTCTTCAGCTTCAGATTTTCGTGTCGTCACTAAATTTCGGACACTCAAAGAAATTGTAGTTGCAACTGAAGTTGTTGCTGAATTTGATAGTTTTGTAATCGATTGACCAATGGTAGAATGTTTTTCACCGTTTTGGTTCACGAATTTACAAATAAAATATCTCTCGATTATGTGCTATTGACCAGAGTATCAACGCGAAATGTGACTCCGAATACTAATCGGGAAAGATCCGTTCATTAGTAGAAAACTCATGTATTCGAATGAATGTTCTGCGAGCATGTTTTACATCGCTGTTGATTCCAACCTACAGCCTAACAGTCTTCTCGACGACAGAAGTTTTCTTTATCTTACATAACTTGCTCTCTGGCTCTTTTTTCTTGTCTGCTTTTCGATATCCGAAAAGCATGTGCAACTTTTGTATACTTTTGTATTGATGTATTGATGTATTTATTGATTGTATTGATTGTATTGATTGATTTATCTATTTTTTCTGTATGAGAAATCAATTATCTGTCTATTTTCCTGATTGATATCTGGAAATACGGCGTCGGTTCAGTAGAAAACAAACATTTGTCCACGGTCTCCCATGTCTTCATTACACGCACTCTACACACAAGATCTCAAACAAATGAGAAAAGAAGAAAACATTCCCGATCGGATCAAATTCGCAAGAAGCGAAGAAAAAGTCTGCAAATCGCGGTGTTTTCAAAAGTCGTCAAGCAAAAGGTTCAAGTGCCAGGTAAATTCGCTTCAAATGGAAGAGCAAATCTTAAAGGTTCATTGGTACAAAAGGTTGAATGAGTCCAGGATAATAATTAGAATATCATTAATGGATTGCCTTTTTGTACAAGTTGCTAGTTCGCGTCTTTTTTGTGGGGTTTCTAATTGACGAGACAGTGGGTAACACTAAATGTAACGTGAGAATACGGCAGATTTTCCTGGCATATTTGGCAGGACTATCTTGTATTCTTGATGCTAATCTGTGGACTAGTTGTGTGGATAGAAACTATTCTGGGATTGTGCAATATTATGATTCTCACAGGTCTTTCTTTTCCCGTTTAAGAGTTTTGTATCTAACAAATCCAGCATTCTGGTTTCACATTTTTACATTCCACAATTGAAACTTGTTCCTACTGCCCTGATTCAGGTTTTTTTTATATTTCCCAATTTCAACTTGTGTTCCCATTTTTTTCACATACAAGTGGTATTTCTGTGAAAGTGGGTCGGACTTCGCGAGTTATGCAATTTACACGGCTAAATGGGGAGGCGAACAATAGAAATAGGGAGGGATGACCTGGTTAGAGAGAGAGAGAGAGAGGGTTGAGAGAGGGTGAGGGAAGAGAGAGGGAAAACGGGTTAGGAGGGGAATACCTCCGGACATATTTAACTACAGAGGCCCTATTCGTGAACATCCCGAACTTTTTATCTCATTCTGCGTCTCTTACTTTGCACTGTGTCTCATCGTAATGTCAGAGCAGAGAAATAGCGCATGTTTGAGGACACGCAGAGTTGGATAAAAAATCCGGGATATTCATGAACACAAATGCCTATGACAATTCTTTCTAATATTCTGAACCGATTACATCGAAACAATCGTGTTCCAGAAGTTTTGATGTAAATGAAGTTGCCTGGCTCTATATCTACCGAGTATCTATTGTAAAAAATCAATTCTTGTAACACTTTACAAAGTAAATACGTTTCGTTGTGCAACATTCTGAAGATAATAACAAACACAATGTTGACGTTGTCTAATTACTAATTGACTTATTTACTGTTAGTCAATAGCACGTGAAATGAACGAAACAGAAACAATTAAACACAGCAGAACTCAGAAACGTGCAACTACAAAGTGCACGATTTCTCATTAGATATATAACTTCACGTGACTATTCAATTTTCTTCTAGTGTACCATCTTTAAACTGTGGGAGACTCAGAATATGTCTATTTTCTCACTACTGTGTGTTTGACAAGGTTCTGTTGAAGTGGATTATCTCCCATTACTCTATTTGAGATTTTTCCGCGCCGCTTCGAAAAAAGTGGAAGAGTAAACTTAAGAGTCTAGGGCAGAAACCCATTCTACTCACATTCAGCAAGATGCGCACAATCATGTAGTGTATTCTCCATTGCTCTTTTTTTATTTTTGTGCAAAAGGCACGATCCAGCTATTCTATGACACAGTATTCGTGGATTGATCTCCGTGTTTTGGTCATGAATTGAAGGATATGTACAGTGCACATATTAATTACAACTAGTCTTCATATTTTCTGAAGTGAGCTTTGTAGGCCAAAATGTGACGGTTTACTTCACGCTGCGTTTCTCGTTTAGGGTTAAGCGCACTAGTCCTGAGGTTCGGCCAGACGTGGGAGCAGAGAAATAGCGTATATTTAATGAGACGCAGGTTCGAGGCTAAATATGGGGAAACTCCTGCACACAACCTCTGCTCTCTTCACCTCGCAGTCCTCCATTTTTTGTGGAAACCTGTAACTTCAACCAACTGATTAAAGTATAACTAATTGTAACTTGAACTAATTCACTAATTTAACTCCGTTCAACTTTTTTTCTGAATCGCGCGCAGCGCGAAGCGCTGTGCGAGATTTGTCTTTGGTCCGGCTAATGCGCGCCTCCGTTTTTTTAGTTTACCCACAAAAAAGCTCAACTTTGCAGAACAAAACTTTTAAGAATTAGGAAATGTTTTACAGCATATTTGCAAGTTGTGTCCCAAATTTGAACAAAATCCGTTGAGTTTGAGCTCAGTTATGACGTTTTCGCTTCATCCAGAGCGCCAACTTCCGTCGTGTGTCCTTCCTTCCGTTGTGCGCAGGTGCCATATCTCGGTCATAACTGACCAGATTTGGCTAAAATTTGTAGTGATGACAGAACTCATATAAAAATTGAATGAGCGCAAGTTTTTTTCTGAAAAAAATTAATTTTCACCAAGTTACGACCTTTCGAAATAAATGTCTCTGCGTCTCTTCATTTTGTGCACTCTCTCGCTCTCTCTGTCAGGTCGATTAAGCAAACTCACAAACTGTCTTGTAAGTTAGGGTAAGACTGCCCGATTTCGATGCAATTCAAACAGGATACCATCGTCACTTCAGTTTAAATATTAAAGAATCTATTCATGACGTCATTCAGGATTCTGGAGATCAGATGACGTCATCTTTGAAAAGTGCAAAGTTGCCCTCAAATATTTCTCCAAATGATGATAATAGTTGGCAAGTGAGTTGATAACGATGGAAATTCATCTAAACATGTCGTATTCCGAGATTCTGGAGGCCAGATGACGTCAAATTTTTTGAAAGTACAAAGTTGACGTCAAATTATGCTTCAAATGATAATAATAGTGGGCGACTGGTTTAATAACGATAGAACTTCATCTAAACATGTCGTTATCTGAGATTCTGGAGGCCAGGGGACTTAATACTGGAAAATACAAAGTTGACGTCAAATATTTCTCCAAATGATGACAATAGTTGGCGAGTGGGTTATTAACGATAGAGCTCCATCGAAAGGTGTCGTATTCTGGAATTCTGAAAGCCAGATGACGTCATATTCAAAAGTTCAAAGTTGACGTCAAATATGTTCACAAATGATAATAATAGTTGGCAAGTGGGGTATTAACGGTGGAACTGCATCTGAACATGACGTATTCTGGAATTCTGAAAGCCGGATGACGTCATTTTTGAAAAGTGCAAAGTTGACGTCACATATATTTTCAAATAATGGTAATATCTTAGAAAGGGTCAATTAACGGTGAAAATCAATCTAAGAGTGACGTATTCTGGGACTCTGGAGACCAGATGACGTCATTTTTGAAAAGTGCAAAGTTGACGTCACATATATTTTTAAATGTGAAAATATCTCAAAAATGGTATATTAACGATGAAACTTCATCTAAATATGACATATTCTGGAATTCAGGAGGCCAGATCTCAGATGACGTGAATTTTAAAAATAAATTGACGTGAAATATGTTTTCGAATGCTGAAAGTTTCTTAAAAATGGTCGATTTACGGTGAAACTTAATTCAAACATGATGTTTTCTCGGATTCTGAAGGGCAGATAAAGTAAGTTTTCAGAGCCGCAATGTTGACGTCATTTTTTTCGAATGGTGGTAATACTTGACAAGTGGTTCATCAAGAAAACAATTTTATCTTCACCGTACAGATCAAACTACCCTTCTACATACCTACGGCATGTATACAAAAAGAGAAAAATTCATGAAAAAGTGGGGGCCCAACGACTGTGAGATTTGTCTTCTGCTGTGCGCCCCTTAGACAACTAGTCTCAAATGGAACAGCTACTGCTACAAAAAGCGAAAAATACTCTAGTATAACTATGTTCATTACAAACATACAAAAGTCGTAAAATATTTTTTCAGACCTGTAAACTAGAATCTACAAATCACAGCTGCGTGAGAGAGAACAACTGTTGAATAATATGCGAAGTGTTATATAATCTAGAGTTGAAGTAATGACCACAAATGCATACCATTGTGTAAAAACCCGGATCTTTATGGTTGACTACGTTGAGTTAACATCTGTGATTCGTAGATTCTAGTTTACAGGTTTGAAAAAATATTTTACGACTTTTGTATGTTTGTAATGAACATAGTTATACTAGAGTATTTTTCGCTTTTTGTAGCAGTAGCTGTTCCATTTGAGACTAGTTGTCTAAGGGGCGCACAGCAGAAGACAAATCTCACAGTCGTTGGGCCCCCACTTTTTCATGAATTTCAACCTTTATGTTCATTTGATAGTCCTCCTCTTTTTTCCCGGAATCGGGGTGAAAACCAGAAGTTGTCGGCGATCTTCGTTCGCCCCTGTAGGCACACAATGTCGCCGGAATCTCATTCTCCCGCGCACCACATTTCTGTCACTAAAACATGCTCCCATGTGACTGTCTCTCTCTCTCTCTCTCTCTCTCTCTCTTTTTTCTCTCTCTCTTTTTTGTTCTTCAATTTCATTGATTTTTTCTGTCATCATTCTGATTCTTTCATCTATCTCTCCCTTCCACTTTATTTTGCTCCATCTCTTGCTCTTCTCTATACACTAAACTACTGATTTGATTCACAATTGCAAGTCAGAATCAAGTTAGCAACATCTCACAACAAGCAAGGCAAGCTATTTCTGTTGGTTTTCTTCGGTTTCCTGTTCAATTCGAAATCTGTTCCCCATCTAATCTCGTTTCACTATCTCTTCTCAGAACACCACATGGATGCCGCGATTCTCTGGTACATCTCGAAAAGTACACTTTCTCTCTATTACACTTGCTATTCAACTATTAACTTTCGCACTCTAAAATATCATAATATGTGTACATGTATTCGATCTTATTGACAGCTCGGTTGTAATTATATTGAGCACCCAAGTGAACCTTTTTTATTTTTGAAGTTTCATGTATTTTGTAATGTACTAGTCCTCATTTCCGTCAGTTTTACTGAAAAGTCTGAGGATGTCTGTTTTATAGAGTAAACCTAGCTTGGATAACCGTTAAACTTGGAAGCAGTCAGAATCAGCCAGAAAGTTTGAATGGCTTCCTGCCAAAGTCTCAGAGAGAATGACTGGCACTATATATTTTTTCTATCTGTAACTGATTTGAAAGTTCCATTTTCAAATCTTGTGTGTTTAAACGGCACCGGGAAAAAATTGAGCTCAATAAAAGGTATGTGTTCAATAAGAATTAGGGTACACCTTGAGTACATCTATTCCATTCTTCACAAAGTCCTAGTACACAAATATACTTGTTCGAATACAAAAAACCGAACAGACCGTGAAATGATAAACTACTCAATTAATGTTTCTTTACGATTCACGTGACCATTCATTTCACTAGTATTTTCCTGTTCTATCATCAACTGTTTTAGTAGTTATCTTCTTCTTTCCAATTTATGTAACCCGTTCCCTTTTCTCTTATTGCCCATATCTAACCCCGCCAAGGTCATTTCCCCAGCTGTACAAGGAAACAGTTATATCACAAAACACCGCTCACTACTTTTTACTAGAAGTCGCATGAATAGTCACGTCACATTAGCGTTATAATATAATGAGGCATTGTGAACTTTGAGTTTTATTTCTCGTATTTCGTTCCATCTTCATTTTTTTCGAACTAATTCAAGAAGGACGATTATGTGGTCCAATCGCAACGCTTCAGTCCTTTGAACTGCAATATATTTTTCAATTGCAGTTTAAAGGACCGATGTCACGGGATTGGTCCAAATAATCGTCCTTCTTTAAATTAGAATTCGAGTCTTATTGCGTCATTAGTATAAATCCCAGTTTTCTTTTCATCGCGCAACACTTTCATTAAACTTTAATTACACTCCCAGCATTTGATGCGGATTCCTTTTTGCACTTTTTTAGTTGAAGTTTTCAGAAATATCATCTAACAATCTTCTAGTTCATTCTTATTTCCATTATATTCAATCAAAGTTCAGGTTTGCTTAGTGCTGAGCACAAAATGGTTCAATTCATTGCTACAGTCCCCTTACTTACAGGGAACAAAACCTTTTGCTTGACTTTCTATGAATTTAATTTTTAGTCTTTAAGTTCGATGATGGCCCAACCCTCTGAGAAAACTTAAAAATCGTCTCGAATATTGGGTCGAAATGTTTTTTCTGCTAATATTTTAGTGAGCACATTACCCTTTTTTCTTACCAATAACAATTCCGCTCACTGTTGGAAGATTTTGCGTTTTGTCACTTGGCCGAAAATGAATCACAAATCGCAAGCCTTGTGCACATAGAATATGTCCCCCAATACGTTTTCGGTGAAAAAAGTGTTAGAAACAGTTTTTTTTTCGGAGATTTTACAGTTGAATGTCGAGTTTTGTTTTTGCTACACTTATATGTAGGAATAGAAATTTCACGTTAAACATGGATGAACATTACGAAACTAGGTATAAAGTATTGATTATACTTGCAGTTAAGTGAATAGTAACGGAAAAAACTGGCATTCTGCATTTTGTAATTATATGGTTTTGAATTCTGCTGTGTTTAACATGTTTCACGTAACTGTGTAATTGACTTACAGTATATCAGCATGTTATACTGTTTTTAGCAGTCTCTTGAGTTAGGTTTATTTTATTTAATGTAATTATGATGGTTCAATCACCCCTATGTTGTGATAACACATCCGAGAGTTGGTTTTCCTCAATTTTTTTCCATAAAAGAAGAGAGAGTATTTTTGAGATGTAAAAAATCATGGTTCCAAAATATATTTCCTTTTATTACATCTTGGTAGAACTGCCAATAAAAACGTTATCTGATTGTTGCTGAATAGAACTTTTTGTTCTTGATACCATAACGAGAAGTAGCTTTGTTACGAAAAGTGATTAGATTGATTTGTCAACACTTTCCAGGGTTCTCTCGTAACAATGAATCGTATTCACATAAAACTTCACATAACCGTTTCACATAAACTATATAACATGATCAGTCACCAATCCTCATTCAATCGACATTTTGAGCTGTATTTTGTTCTCATACACAGCATAACTTCCGTATTTCTCTAAAATAGTCCGAGATCATACTACAAACAGAAAAAAGAGAGGAGAAAAGAATCGAAACTTCCGACAAAAGATCTAAAACTTCATAACTATATATTTATTTGATTAGTCACAAATCCTTGTTCAATCGACCATTTTGAGCTGTATTGTCTCGTTTTTCCCAAAACGAGGTTATACGGTGTTTGTTGATCTATTCTACTGTATCTATCGTTTGATCTCGTAGTTTTTCGGTCAAAATTCGTGAAAAAGGCCGTTTTTCGAGATCAAACTACAAGAAAAATCAGATCATTCTCGATGGTTTATTCTCATACACAGCACAAATCTTGTGTTTCGTGGAAAGAACATGAACGGTGATCACACTACATGCACACCAAAAGCGAACTATTGGGTCAAATCTTTCTAAAGTAGGCCTATACTGTTAGTCAACTGCACAGTTGCGTGGAACATGTTGAACACAGCAAAAATCAGAAACGGGCAAGGACAAAGTGCACGATGTCTCATTAGAATGCCAACTTTACGTGACTATTCACTTTACTTCTAGTATATATTTATGTTTTGCAAGGGGCTCTATCCCGTTGTGTTGGTAGTTTTAACCGGTCGTTTTTCGGTCAGAACCCGTAAAATGTGGCGTCGAGATCAAACTACAACAAATATTTATCTACTATGTTCAGTTTTGTTCTGTGTTGCATGGCTTTTGGATAAACTGACCGTTTTTGTAACAAGCCGTTTTGTAATATGTAATGCCATGTGCCTGATGAACTGGTTTTTATGTGTACCTTATGTTATAATCCACCTTGTTTTGCTTCAGATAGTTGATGACATTATTGATTCTATTTCTTCTCTCTCTATTTCGCTTCTGTTTGTCCTCTCTCTCTCTCTCCTCTTTTTTCTCCAAACTTTCTCACACCGACCATAGAAGTTTATGCCTCTATTCAGCGTGAGACTCACGGAAAAACAATAAACCTTCTGCACAATTTTTAATAAAAACTGATCAGTCCAGTCAACAAAAACGTTCAATAACTTTATAGTTCCATTGATTCAGGGGAATATATATATATAAGTTTTGTTTAGGAAAAGTATTTTTTTCCAGAAAAATTGAGGAACTACCAGGTGGTTCTTCAATGCTATTTTTGAATAGTGTAACATTTTGTAACCTGATCAAACAACTTGGCTATAAGTATCGTGTTTTTGAACAAAACTTATTCGTAATTTTATTGGCACGCTGCCCAAACCCAGTTACGAATGGTAAGAACTATACCATGAAAACGTCAACTGTAAACAATTTTAGCCCAGTTTTTATGACTTCTCAATGTTACTCAACCACATTTTGTTGCGAACCACTCCATTCATATTTAGCCTTGACACTATTGCTCATATTGAAAGTCACAAATGATCTCAAACTGTGACTGTATCTAGCCGACATTACTGAGTCGAGTTTGTTGTCTCGCTAAACTTTCACTACACAATATGAATGAAAAAGGTTGTAACGGATACTGATTGTACACTTCTATATGTATGTTCGATTTATTCAAAGCTCCATAAGTTCCAATGTTGCAGTACATGTATAGTTCACACCATTCCAACTGAGACTCCTACAGTAACCGTACAAACTTTCCGAAGGCTGTTGTGAAGCTGAAAATATAGTTCATGGAAAGTGCTCACGTATATTTACTGAGAAGGAGAATGAGGTACGAAAATCCTCAACTTCTCCCATCAAAAGTAAGTGAGCGAAACGGCTTGGCAATTTTGAAATCCTACTGTAGGAGTCTCAGTAAGAATGGAAAAGACTATACACGAACACGTGTAGGAAAGAATCAAGTGGTTGTCTGTATAAAACTAGAAATTCACTCTCATCACGCAAACTCTTTCACACCACCCTGTGATCTATTTCTTTCTCAACCATTCTTTTGAGCTGGTCTTCTTATTCCCTACCACTAGCGAGTGAAAGCGTTGTTCTCGAGCTTATCTACGTCTCTATATTTATGTAATGTATAATTATTCAATCTAAGAAAACTCGTATATATTAGTAGAAGTTGCTTTGCTTGCACATATACCCTTTATCTTTCAGATGTTGATCTTTCTGTGTCTGCTCCCTCTCACTCTCTCTGCCAGATACCCCGATCCCCCGGTCTTCGCCGCCGTTCAACACTATCCCTCCATCTGCTATCTACCTCCCGGTAAGTCGATTCTGCTCTCTTTCTCTGCCTATCCTGTTAGATCTTTTTTTTTCTCTCTCTCTCTCTCTCTTCTTTGTAACGACTCTACTTTCTCTCTCTTTCTCCCCCTCTGTTTCCCTCTCTTTCTTTCTCTCTCTCTCTTTCTCTATCTTCTTCCATATTTTAACTTTTAACTCGGTCTATCTCCCTTCACCTCTCTTCCATTGAATGAGAAGAGTTTCCAAACCTTTAAAGTGTACTGTATCTTGGCTGAAAGTTCGAAATTGGGTTCACCTGAATTTTGTCAACTTTTTCAACACTCTCGATTTTTTGATGCGCGAAAATTCCGGAATTCTAAAAGTTTATAGATGTAGATGTCTCAGTGACATGGAGCATAAAGAAATATGGTCAGTTGTGCGTTTTTTACGTGCTTTATATCAGTCACGTTACTGTAGGTTACACTGGCAGTAAAAATCGTGACGTCATGTGTGTTGCGGTAGCCAGAATTTTGTCTGTGTTCAGATTCTGGTCTGTGCACGACAATTTCGAGTTCGGAGGAGAATTCAGCTGATCTATTGACCAGATTCTACTTCGATTCGACGACACAACAATGTTATCCGTTTGGGGTACAGGGATGTGGAGGGAATGAGAATAGGTTAGAGAGGGGGAGAGAGAGAAAGAGAGAGAGAGAGAAAGAGAGAAAGAGAGAGAGACAGAGGAGAGAGAAGAGAGAAGGGAGGAGAGAGAACGTAGAGATAAGAGAAAGTGAGATGGAGGGTCGGGAGACAGAGAAAGGGAGAATGACAAAGAGAAAGAGAGGGAGAGAGAGAGGAGAGATAGATGAAGAGAGAGGGAGGGAGAGAGGAAGAGAGAATGAGAAATAGAGGGGGAGATAGGTGAAAGAGAGAGATAGAGAGCTAGAGAAAGGAAGAAAATCTAAGAGAGAATGAGGAAGATGAAGAGAGAGAAGAAGAGAAAGAAAAAGAAGGAAGTCTTCAAGTACAGATTTGACCAAGCTATTTCAGATTCAAGACGCAATCCGACTGTCAAAAGTACTGCCAGCTGGACGTCAGATGACTTTCACGTTTTTTTTCTGCTTCTCATTTCATTCCATTCCTTCCACTGAACTCCTAGTCGAATATATAGTCACGTGTCACGTAAAAAAACATCAGAGTACGTATTCTAGAATATCCCGCCACTTTCATCCCATCCTGCGTCTCCTCGAACATACGCTATTTCTCTGCTCTTCCATCCCGTCGGGATGTAAGAGACGAGAAATAGTGAGGCAGAACGAGAGACGCAGGATGGGATGAAGGTGCCGGGATCTTCTAGCATACCGTCTCAGACACGCCATACTCCACATTATTCCTGCTGACGTCAAATCTAAATGGAAGTCAAGTTATCTCACTGTAGGAACCTCAATAGGACCGGAAAATACTAAAGTAATCGCCAAATGTACCTTGAGATGATCTCATGAGGGACTGAAAAAGTGCCGAACTAATTCGCTATAGTTGTTCCACGCACCTACAACGTTTAGAGTGAGATGATAAAAATTTTTGACGAACTTTCGATGTAATGAAGTGAAAATTTGAAACAAACAGTACTTTAGGAATCGTTGCATCGAACTATAGTTTTTGTTAGACCTGCACATTTTGGAAAGATCATCGAGCCCCTGAGCGAAACTTGTGAAAATATGATGAACGATAATGATGTTTTTTTTCCACGTTGCGCGTGACTACTTCATTTACTGTTGATGTAGTTTCACACTCTACGGGTTACCTTTGGCTCTTCAGTCATTTACTTCGTTTTATTTTCAGTTGTATTATAGAACAATGTAATAATAAAACTTGTATAGATTGATGTATCATTTGTGTATTTGATATAGAACAAAAAAAAACTCTCCACTTTGCTTTATTACAAATTAAAGAACGCAACTCAACAAATTAAACTCGATGAAGAAGAATTTCAATAAAAAAGTGCTGAAAACTGAACCCGTTCAAATCTGACAAATATTCGCCGAATTCGATTAAACTCAATAAATTGCCTATTAAAATGACTATTGACTATCTAAAAATAACACGGAAATCAAACTTAAATCGAACTACATTCCTGATATAACAGACACACCCGACTATTTAGAATACCAGTGACACAATGACGACCAAACTACAATAGAACTACATTTCTGACCCAAACACCTTCTGCAATAAAATTAAACTACAAACATTACAATAAAACTACATTTTCCACGTAAACATCCTGTTATTGAGATTTGTTGATGGGAAAAGGATGGGCTTCTGTGTTGAAAACCCATTCATCCAGTGAAATTAGGGAATTCTCAGAAAATAATTTCAAGGTCTCGGCCAGGAAGAAAGACTGCTGAACGTCGTCGAAACCCTGGAGCATCAGAACTATTCCTCGCGGCCGGTTCGTCTCTACTTATCCATCTAATCTCTTACTCGCCTTCTCTCTCTTCCCCTCTCTCTCTCTCTCTCTCTTTCTATTTCTTTCTTTCTTCCTTTCTTTCTCGCTCTGTCTTTCTCTCGCTTTCACACTCATTGTTTTCATTCACTTTTTCTATTCCAACAAAAAATCCAAACTCCAATTATCGATTGCCTACCGCTTCCGGCGCGTATACATTGGTGAGTCCGGCGTATCCCGCCTCCTGTCGACAGTGAACTTCAATCGCCTGCACTGCATGCCACACCCACTCGCGGTACTTCTGATACATGAACAATATCGTGCCCAATTGCGAAATTCAAATTAGGTGGAAAAGTGTGTTAATTTCCTAAATTATATAGACAAAACGCATTAGAAAAGTGCATTTTCCATTAAAACTACCGTAATCCATACGTATCTGATGATGCCGTTGAGTTTCAACATACAGTAGTAATTGTTCTCAACTCACTCGTATTCCAAGTAGTTTCTCTGTTTTCTAGAGGTTATAATGAATTAATGTCTCTAAGCCGCAAGATCGCATCTGTTCCGTTGCTTGATCTGCATTAACCGCAGAGGTTGCGCGTCACGACAGAAAAAGCTTGGTAGTCGATGTTAACACATACAGCAGCCTACCGCCTGCGTCTCTCTGATCTGCCCACTCTCTCGTCGGGTCTCTGCGTCTCTCATCTCTTTTCCTGTCAATCTCCACAGATAGAAGAAGGCCTCGATGACTTCCGGTCGCAGTAAATATTCATTTTCCGGTCGTTTAGGGATATCAATGGTCGACTGGGCACTACTGAAAGGGTATAGATTTTGTTGAAAAACGTTGTCATACTGTATCTCTTATTTAGCTGTATAAAAACATATGTTTCTGAAAATGTCAAGTGAGTTAGTAAACTTGAATTAGTGAACTCGGAAACTTGTGGGCTCGTAAACTGGAATCAAAACAAACTTTCGCAAAGTTTCAAAGTACGGTTATCCCAGTCGTAGACTATTAAACCACACGCTCGGAAAAAAGATCGCTCTACTATTTAAGGTTTACAAAATAACAATATTTATTAACACGAAAACGGCTCTATTGATTTCAAGTACAGTGGTACTTTTTCAATCGATGGAAATAGCAGATAAACAAAAAAGAGAAGAAAATATGAGAGAATGAAGAGAATTGTGAAGAGTAAAAGAGAGAGATAAGAGAATAATAAAGGTTGTTGAGTGGGGAAGTTGTCCCAACCAACCGACTGGTGGCATCCTCGTCTCCGTTGAAATAGAAGACAGCCGGGCCGAGCTGAGATTCCGTCCGAACATAACTTCCGTGGCAGGTTCCAGCCAACTCTTCCGCCAATTTCATAGTGGAATTCTGTAGAGAAACATGAGACATCGTTAAAGATAATGAGAAACCAATTTGTTTCGCTCAAAAACATGGCAACTTGCTAAGTTTATTGGAGGACTATTGTTCATAGCGAACAGGTGTTTTTACGAAGTTTTCATTCTCATGTTTCTATGAAAGTTAACAACATCAGAAAGAGATTTTGTTCAGTTTTTTTAAAACTAGGGTGTTGTGAAAAATAGCCGGGAATATTAGTTGGCACTGTGTCAGTGGGAATGACCGAGAGCTATGCACACTAATTTTCATCGTAGCCGGCAGTCCGAACCACGTGAAATAATGTATGAAAGTGGGTGAACCTTCTTGCTAAGCTTACCACTCAAACCGGGATGTTTGTTGCTTGTTTTTGCTCTCGTAGACAAGTTTGACTGTAAACCTGATTCCGCTCTGAGTCTTTAGCTCCCGTTAGGGAGTTCTTTTCAGAGAAATGAACTGACTGTAAGAGTGTACGTGCAAACTAGGGTTGTTAAACTCGAACTCGAAACTCGACTCGACTCGAAAAAACTCGAAAATTTTCGAGTTGAGTCGAACTCGAAACTCGAAAACTCGAAATTTCTCAAAACTCGAAAACTCGAAAACTCGAAAACTCGAAAACTCGAAATTTTGAACTCGATTAACAACCCTAGTGCAAACGGATTAGACTATACATTTGTCTCCTCGTTTGGTTCGTTGACTGCTTGCAGCGCAAACATTTCCACACAGAAACAGGCCAGATGGGTCATTTCGTGTTCTGGGGACCCGTTCTTCAAAGCGGCCACGTAGGTCAAACCGGATCGAGATTGGGACACGTACTAACTCCATGCCGTGAAATTTCATGTACGAACGAAAAAGGCTATGCGATTACCAACCTTCTTCGCAAAAATTGGAGACTGGGTGATTTGGGAAAGGTAGACGAACTCCAGATGCAAAGACCCGTAAGCGGCAAGGCCCGAGATAAATTCCAATTGTTGATTCGCGAGACTAACTATGAACACTCATATACTCCAAATCATTACTACTGAGAGTCCTACAGTACACATTCAAATGTTTTGATTTGTACCGAAACTTAACTTTGAAAACAATACAAAGTTAATAAACTTTTGCAAATGAAATTTTCTCACTTTCACTGTACGAATCTCAGTAGGAATGAAAAAAGACTATAAACTCTAAGAATAGATGCGTATTGATTTTTTACCCACCCTCCCTCGGACCATTTGTAGTTTGATGCGTGTTTCGTCCTCATATCGAGGTTATTCTTCGGAATGCCAGTCGAGGTATCAAAGGCGGGCAGAAGAGCTTCTCCCACATCGCGAGCCTTTTCCCTAAAAAAAGACAGAATTCGGAGTGATCAAGTCTTGTTTGTAGTTTAGACTAGAATAGACCAGAATAATAATTGAATTCTTGTATTTCCTAAATTTATTGAAAATGCTTTGATCGCGATACACTCCATAAATTCCGAATTTCTATCGTATATCAACGAGATCCTACTACGAACACAGCGGGATTGGGCAACAATCATCGTATTAGAATTTGTACTTTGTACTTTGTACTTTATCATCGTAATTTGGGAAGAGGAAATAAATATTTTACTTATATTATTACTAGACACAAACAACCCCCCTGGAAATAAATTGATAGAACTAATAAATAGAACTCCTTCCCAGTAAGTGCGAACAACGTAAGTATTGCTCATTTTTCATTTGCTCACACAGTTTGGTGCTGAGCACCTTTCGTGTAAATTTAAAATTATATACGTGAATATGAGTACATGAAAAAACTCAAAAAAAATGAACTAACCTGTAGAACTTCTCCCTCGTGAGTGCAAACAACGAAAGTAGACCACCCAAGACGCGAATAGTCGTCTCGAAGACTGAGAGGGTCCCCGTTGCCTTTGACATGTCCATGTTGGTCTCAATGTAAGTCACGCGCCTGCAAATAATCGATAAAGAATAACTAAATCTTCATTGTAGCTTGATATCGATTCTCTCACATGATCGATGCCATCAGAGCAATCGATAATCTACCATAATGACTTCTATGAAGGAAAGGGATCAAGATCAACTGAAAAGAAGCTGCTACTACAAACATCTGTGATGACATGTACGATGATCACCGCCTTGTAACGCAGCGACGTGATTGAATAATTATCGATACGCGTATGAAAGTTCGACATAAGATCAACCGAATCAACTACAAAATGAGCGGAAAAAAGGTAACATACACCGCATACGCTTTTCTGGGAAACAGCGGAACCCATACACTTGGGAAATTGCACTTCTACACCTGTTGAAGGAGGGCAGAAAGGATTGCTGATTCATGTACCACAGGATGCCTATTAGGTACACTAGCAACTCTGAATTGAAAATCAGTAATCATCAGTAATTCCGCTCCAATCGCAATACCGTACCTCCTTGTACTCCTCCTTCAAGCCCATGATCCACAACGTGTCTGCCGCATCCACAATTGTGGCCGGCATGTCTTTCCCGCCGAATATCTCCTGGGTATTTGCGGTTTTGGCGATCATTGTTTTCACAAACTCGCGTCGCTTTTCTGAAAAACAATCAATAAACGACCAAAATAGACAATGAAGAGAAACAAAAGTATTTAAATGTATACCGCAATGACGTTTCCTCGACAAACAGTCTTGAAAACAAGTTGTAAATAGGAAACAACGCAAACATTCTGTAATGAGCTTAGAGAACAATTTGGGTTCCGGGCTCAGAATACACCATGCTAGATGATCCCGTAATTTTCATCCCTTTCTGCGTCTCTCGCTCTCGCAAGACTTCGCGGGAAACAAGAACAAAGAAATAGTGCATGTTTTATCAGACGCAGTTTTGAATGATTGAAAAGGCTGGGAGGTTTCTGGTCTGTAGAGTTTTTACCAAAAACTAACCGTTTTCATTGTCATTTGATTTGCTCATCTGTCTGTCTTCTTTGTCCCTCATTCCTTCTCCTTCTTTCGCTCCTTTTCTATGTTTTGCGATCTTTTCGAACTTTTCCTGAATACAACAACACGTTTTCGTGAGGTTCACATCGCAAATACGTCTGTTAATGTATTTACTAATAACAGTTTTATTCCACAAAAATCACACAGATGTTATCTAATAAATATATTTCTTGACATTGCAATGTAGACTCCTACAGTAGTCAACATTCAATTAAATGTTTTATAAGGAAAATGTCGTTTTCATTGAATTGTTTGTACATATGTGCACTTTGGAGCGAACCATTTCACTGTAGAGGGGGTTTCGAGAAATACTCGATCTTTCAAATACAATAAGGTCCTCTCAAACTATCACTAATGTTCTCTTCGCCGGAATAAACATAACGCAAAATAGTGCGCAAAGTAAGAGACGCAGATTGGGATGGAGTCGGAGGGATATTCTATAGTTAGTTCCACCCACTTATGACCCTCTACAGTGATATGCCCAAACTTCCATGTCAAAGTTTGGTATGTTGACGTTTTTGTTGTCTTTTGTACCGTTATTACTACAAACTGGTGAACTGTGAACAAAAATAATGACTTGATCATTAGAGAACAGCCCTTAAGATTCATTGTAGAAGGACATCGATTGGTGAATCAGAATAAAGGAAATGTATTCTGAACAACACAGTCACATTCAACCAACTACAAAAAACAAAAACTACTGAACTCGATACTGATTCACTATATACCAATCAATACGTATGACATGCACTCACCCACTGTTGCTAGGGTTTTCTTCTTTATCTTCACTGTTTTCATTACGTGAATTTATCAGTCGAGAAAAGACTCTGAAATGTATAGGTAAGTAACTTGTAAGGAAAAACACCAGAATAACACGAGAGAAAGAAAAGTATTGAACTTGAATTGGTAAATTTGACCACTGATGAAAATTACAATTGATGTGTATGAAGTATACAAACACAGCTAGAACATTCAGCATTGTTAAAACAACGTTATAATGTATTTATAATATTACTTAGTTATTATAAAAAACTATTACCGACTGTACTAATTGGTAATGCAGAGCAATGAACCAACATGAAAACGTGAAAAGTAGAACGTGCAGCGGAGTCTCGTTACTGAATGCTAATCCACGGATGCCTATAAATCATGACAGTAAATAAAAACATTTTCATCTTTCTCAGTTTTGACAGTATTTCGGAAACGTTTCTACTTTTTTTTTCTTTCTCTGAATTCATCATCCACTAGTATAAAAGGCTAGTTTGGTGTGTGTGTTTGTAACAATTTCAGTCGAAAAACCAATGGGGAAGAGTGAGGCAAATGGCGTGGAAAAAACGTGAGCTAGCTGGATTTCATTTCTATTTTCGAGTGACTACAAATCGGCTGCAGCTGCAAATTGAAATGGGGAATAGATTTACTCATTTTATGTTGAACAAAGGTGCGCTAAAGTCACGTGAAATACACGCCACCTTAACAGAAAGAGAGAGAGAGAGAGAGAGAGAGAGAGAGAGAGAGAAAGAAAGAGAGAAAGAGGTAGAGAGAGAGAGAAAGAGAGAATCCTAACGAGAACTGTCGCGCTCTATGTTAAGGAGAAGTTTCGCGCTCTTTGTTAAGGAGAAGTCCCGCGCTCTATGTAAAAAAAAAGTTCAGCGCTCTATGTTAGGGATAAATCTCGCGCTCCATGCTGCGACATCCCGCGTTATATGTTAGAGAGAAGTTCCGCGCTCTATGTTAAGGAGAAGTTCCGCGCTACATGTAAAAAAAAGTTCAGCGCTCTATGTTAGGGAGAAGTCTCGCGCTCTATGTTAGGGAAAAGTTTCGCGCTCCATGCTGCGACAACCCGCGCTATATGTTAAAGAGAAGTTCCGCGCTCTGTGTTAAGGAGAAGTTCCGCGCTACATGTAAAAAAAAGTTCAGCGCTCTATGTTAGGGAGAAGTCTCGCGCTCTATGTTAGGGAAAAGTTTCGCGCTCTATGCTGCGACATCCCGCGCTCTATGTTAAGGAGAAGTTCCGCGCTCTATGTTAGATAGAAGTCTCGCGCTCTATGTTAAGACATCCCGCGCTCTATGTTAAGACATCCCGCGCTCTATGTTGAGAAGAAGTTCCGCGCTCTTTGTTAAGAAGAAGTTCCGCGCTCTATGTTAGGAAGAAGTTCCGGGCTCTATGTTAGGAAGAAGTTTCGCGCTCTATGTTAAGAAGAAGTTCCGCGCTCTATGTTAGGAAGAAATTCCGCGCTCTATGTTAGGAAGAAGTTCCGCGCTCTATGTTAGGAAGAAGTTTCGCGCTCTATGTTAAGAAGAAGTTCCGCGCTCTATGTTAGGAAGAAATTCCGCGCTCTATGTTAGGAAGAAGTTCCGCGCTCTATGTTAGGAAGAAGTTCCGCGCTCTATGTTAGGAAGAAGTTCCGCGCTCTATGTTAAAGGGACCGTTCCTCTTTAATTTGGAGGTTCGAGCTGATAAGTCGATATTGTTCACATAAAAAAACCAAAATCATTCATGTAGGTGTCAACTTCATGTCTTGCTCTGTGTTCTCAAAAATGTGGCGCGACCACGCGCACGTACATACACCGCCGAGTTCACCTACGTACAAAATTTTCAAAATGTCCATAAAATTACGAAACCATATCAAAACATGGCCAAAATTACCATTATGAAATCTGTGAAAAAATATTTCTAAATATCATGAAAACTACCCAGCAATGATAGATTAAGGATTGCTGCATTACAGTAGCCCAAATCCTGTTGCTTTCTATTTTGCTCCGTAATAATGTGGTTTTTTGAACTTTCTGTACGTAAGTTATGAACTTTCATCTCGAAACAGAATGAATGAATTTTTTCATTTTCCAAAAACCACCTACATTGCACATTATAGAGGTACGGTCCCTTTAAGAAGAAGTTCCGTGCTCTATGTTAGAAAGAAGTTCCGCGCTCTATGTTAAGAAGAAGTTCCGCGCTCTATGTTAGGAAGAAGTTCCGCGCTCTATGTTAGGAAGAAGTTCCGCGCTCTATGTTAGGAAGAAGTTCCGTGCTCTATGTTAGAAAAAAGTTCCGCGCTCTATGTTAGGAAGAAGTTCCGCGCTCTATGTTAGGAAGAAGTTCCGCGCTCTATGTTAGGAAGAAGTTCCGCGCTCTATGTTAGAAAGAGGACTCGCGCTCTATGTTTGCTCGCGCTCTAAGTTAGATAGACTCGCGCTCTGTTAGGGAGAGTGCTCGCGCTCTTTGTTGGAGAGAGGAGTCGCGCTCTATGTTAGAGAGAAGACTCGCACTCTATGTTGAAGAGAGGTTTTGCCATTGAGGACATTTTTCGTGCTCTATGTTGAGGAGAGCTTCGGCGGTCCATGTTCAGAAAAAATAGGGCCAGGAAGCTCTCGCCAGCCCGGAATAAAAACAAGGGAGGCGGAGGCGGCTTTAGCCGCCGGCGACCTACCTTGTCCCTTTCTATAATTCGCCTATTTGGTTTGTCTGAAACTTTTTTGCTGCACTTTTGGTCGAAAAATGGTGAGGAAACTGAGGCAAGCTGGGTGAGGCAAATGGCGTGGGCAGCGTGTGATTTCATTTTTCCCAACCGGTTGTTGCTGGGATTTGGCAATAGAAGATATCTCTAAACAGGATAGACGAATTTCACGCCGTCACGGTTAACAGAGAGAGAGATAGAGAGAAATCGCGCCCTATGTTAGAGAAAAGTCTCGCGCTCTATGTTGAAGAGAGAGATCTCGCGATCTATGCCACAGAGAGGTCTCGCGCTATATGTCAGAGAGCGGTTTCGCGCTCTATGTGAGAGAAAGATTTCGCGCTCTACGTTAGAGAAAGGTCTTGCGATTTATGCCAAAGAGAGAGAGAGAGAGAGAGAGAGGTCTCGCGCTCTATGCCAGAGAGAGGTCTCGCGCTCTATGTTAGGGGATCTTCCACGCCCTATGTTAGAGAGAGGTCTCGCGCTCTATGTTAGAGGGTATTTCCTGCGCCCTATGTCAGAGAGAGGACTCGCGCTCTATGTTAGAGAGAGAGAGAGAGAGAGAGAGAGAGAGAGAGAGAGAGAGAGAGATAGAGAGAGAGAGAGATAGAGAGAGAGAGAGAGAGAGAGAGAGAGAGAGAGAGAGAGAGAGAGAAATCGCGCCCTATGTTAGAGAGAGGTCTCGCGCTCTATGTTAGGGGATCTTCCACGCCCTATGTTAGAGAGAGGTCTCGCGCTCTATGTTAGAGGGGATTTCCTGCGCCCTATGTCAGAGAGAGGAATCGCGCTCTGTGTTAGAGAGAGAGAGAGAGAGAGAGAGATAGAGAGAGAGAGAGATAGAGAGAGAGAGAGAGAGAGAGAGAGAGAGAGAGAGAGAGAGAAATCGCGCCCTATGTTAGAGAGAGGTCTCGCGCTCTATGTTAGGGGGGATCTCCCGCGCCCTATGTAAGAGAAAAGACTCACGTTCTATGTTAGGGGGGATTTCCCGCGCCCTATGTTAGAGAGAGGACTCGCGCTCTATGTTAGAGAGAGAGAGAGAAATCGCGCTCTATGTTAGATAGAAGACTCGCCCTCGATGTTAAAAATATGACTCGCGTTCTGGAGAGGTCTCGCACCCTAAGTTAGTGAGAGGTCTCGCAATCAAGGACACCTTCTGTGCTCTATGTTAAGGAGAGCTTTCGCGGTCCATTTCAGAAAAAAATAGGGCCAGGAAGCTCTCGCCAGCCCGGAATAAAAACAAGGGAGGCGGAGGCGGCTTTAGCCGCCGGCGACCTACCTTGTTTTCTACTTATATTTTAGATCACGATGTTTTCGGTTTTGGAGTCTGGTTTGATATGAATCACCAGCACAGTTTTCAAATTTCAAAAGTCCAGCATAGTTTTCGATTGAAATATGACGAGATCAAAGAAACAAAGACATTGATTCCGAACCGGATGTACAGTATCCACAGGCTCTCTATGGAACTTCGCTGCGACTCGCCAGTGAGCCACAAACTGGAGCCAAATAGTCAATTCATTATTGTAATTCAATACAATCTCCGTTTGCATTTAATGCGATACAAACGTGTGACCTGTATGCAAAATTTTCCAACAAGTGAATCCAGTGAATTCACCTTGACTAACAACCAAGTGAGCCTTAATTGTGTGTTTTTTCTCATTTCTACGCATTTTTGTTGTCGCTGATATTATGCCGAACGAATTAAAAGTGCGCAGCTCACTACAAACAACATAGGTGGTCATCTTTTTGAGGATGGCAGAATTGAAGGCTGGTTTAGGCATTAGCACCGTATGCAAATCAGTTAAGCTAAATTGAACTCAAAAATATATTTATTAGTTCATCTCAATGTTCATTCTATTCATAATGTTGCATCCCTGCACAGATTCCAATATTTATCTTTTTCTTTCTATCATGTTTCTGTCTGCCGTTTCTGACAGCTTTGTTAACGTGTATTCCTGTCTGTCTGAGTATTCCTATGCTAATGAATACTCACGTGAAAACTGCCTATATATACCCGGCGCGTCTGTTAACCGGGCTTCTCTCGTGTTGTCTACTTGTGTGCTGCTGAATAAACTATCTTCACTACCCCGTGTCTATCTTTCCCTACCACCCGACACAACAACTGGCGACCAGGATGAGATTCGAACTCACGCGGGGAAACCCCTGTCTATAAGGTTTCGTCCTTAGACTATTTCAAGACAAGTTCTTGAGTATCCCAACCACCCATACCTTACCCATTCCCCTGTGAGATAGTACCATTTCCTCAGTATCACAATCATGGTGAACGAAGACACTCAAGAAATGAGTGATAGTGATCTTCGAAAATGCTTAACCGAGCAACAAGCTCTTGTGGCCCTATTGATTAAGCAGCTTTCAAGCAAATCTGCAAACCCCACTTCCCAACCCACTACCAATGAGGTTGAGCAAGTGCAACTGATGTCCTCTCTTTCCCTCAGATTGTCCCAATTTTCCTTTGACCCAGACAATTCCCGTACCTTTTCACTGTGGTTTTCGCGCCATAAAGATGTGATAGATATTGATGGCAGAAGTCTAGATGACTGTGCCAAGGTCCGACTATTGCTCAGCAAGTTATTTGAGACATATTGCCCCATCTGAACCCATATCCAAGAGTTATGTTGAGACCACCGATATGCTCAAAGAATTGTTTGATGTCAGACATTCTCTATTTGCCCTACGTTGTGAATGTTTGGAAGTCGAAAGACAGTCATCGGAAGACCTTACCACCTATTTCGGACGAGTGAACGAGTTGTGTACCAAATTTGAACTCAGTGATCTCACTGTTGAACAGTTCAAGTGTCTCATCTGTGCATATGGCTTGAAAGACAACCAATTCGCTGAATTGCGAACCAGAATCCTCACCATGCTCGAATCTGATAAAGATCTAACTCTTCGCAAGGCTCTAGTTGAGTGTACCCGCGTTGAAGATATCCGGAAAGATTCGAGAAAAGTCGAACAAAAGTCGAACAATGTTTTCGCAGTTCGCAATCCCCATTCAAAACATCGTGATGAAGATGTACCCAAGCATCAAATGTCCTCTGTCTCATGCTATGCATGTGGTCAGAAAGGTCACTATCGTTCCGACTGTACATACAAAGACACAATCTGCACCAAGTGCAAGAAGAAAGGCCATATTCCAAAGGTCTGTCCCATGAAGCAGAACAGTGCGAATCAACACCGTAGAGCTTCCAATCCGTTCCGTCAAAACGGTAAAAAGTGTCAGAATGTAACAGTACCGGAGATACGTTCCCCAGTTTCCTCTGATGCTCAAGTCAAATCGGTCAGAAGATTTCTGGAGATTTGTTTGAATGGCGTGACAGTCAAACTACAGCTAGATACCGGAGCTGACATTACCATGATTTCCAAAAGTACCTGGCAGTCAATCGGTCAGCCACGTCTAGAAGTCAACGAGTTAGTTGCTTCGTCGTGTTCTGGTAATCCCTTGGAAATACTTGGAAAATTCCACTGTCAATTTGCTGTCAGAGAACATAGTGGAGCAGGTGTCTGCTATGTTACCCCTTCTCTTGACCTCATTGGAATTGACTGGATCAATCAGATACCCGAATTCCGTGAGTGTATGGACAATATGTGCAACAAGGTCGAAAAACAGACAAGTACCTCAATCGAAAACTTGTCCAAACGGTTCCCAGAGGTTTTCGCACCTGGCCTGGGTTGTTGTACTAAATTCCAGGTTAAGCTTCGGCTGAAACCTGAGACGAAACCCGTCTATTGTCCCTCGAGAGTTGTTCCCTATTCAATGCAAGATGCAGTTGAGAAGGAACTAGACCGTTTGTGTGAGATGGGCGTTATCGAACGTACTGTATACAGCCCTTGGGCAGCCCCGATTCTCGCTGTTAAAAAGTCCAACGGAAAGATCCGTGTTTGTACAGACTACTCGACCGGTCTGAACAACTCGCTGTTGCCACATGACTATCCTTTACCCGTCCCGGAAGATATCTTTGCCAAAATGAACGGCGGAAAGATTTTCTCCCAACTCGATATGTCTGATGCTTATCTTCAAATTCAAGTTGAAGAAGATAGCAAAGATCTGCTGACTTTGAATACCCATCGAGGATTATACCGTTGCAACCGACTTCCTTTCGGTGTTAAGACCGCTCCCGGTATTTTCCAAGAGACAATGGATACAATGTTATCCGGTCTTGACGGTGTGTGTGCATATTTGGACGATATTATAGTCGTTGGCCAGACTGAACTCCAACATGCTTCCCGATTAGAAGCTGTTTTGAAGCGAATCCAAGAATACGGATTCAGATTGCGTCTAGAAAAGTGTGCTTTTGCTCAGAAGTCTATCAAGTATCTTGGTTTCATCATTGATGAACGTGGTAGATCCACAGACCCCGCCAAGATAGAACCTATTCAGAACATGCCTGAGCCAACAAATGTTGCTGAAGTACGCTCTTTCGTTGGAATGGTGAACTACTATTGCAAGTTCGTTCCACGAATGAGAGAGCTACGTTACCCACTTGATGAACTTCTGAAGAAAGATGCAAAGTGGGCGTGGACCAAGTTGCATTCTCAGTCATTCTCAAAAGTGAAAATTATTCTCAGCTCTGAGCTTTTGCTCACGCACTACGACCCTTCCCTCGATATTGTAGTTGCGGCTGATGCTTCCCAATATGGTATCGGTGGAGTTATCTCGCATCGATTTCCCAATGGCACTGAGAAAGCAATTTGTCATTTTTCTCGAGCTCTGAAAGATGCTGAGAAAAACTACCCCCAGATTGAGAAAGAGGCTCTTGCTCTCTTCACAGCTCTTGACAAGTTCAAGAAATATCTGTTGGGTAGAAGGTTCACACTCCTCACAGACCACAAGCCATTGCTAGCAATATTTGGCAGTAAGAAGGGCATTCCTGCTCATTCAGCCTCTCGATTGCAGCGTTGGGCCTTGTTCATGCTTCGATTTGATTTCGGTATTGAATACCGTAATACCCTCGAGTTTGGTCAAGCCGATGGTCTATCAAGACTCATCGCACAGCAGAATGTTCCCGAAGAGAAACTAGTGATAGCATCTATTAAGACCGAAGTGCGTGTTTCGCTATCTGAAACAATTCGCGTTCTACCTGTTACCCAACGTGATATTGTGAAAGAGTTGCAAAATGACGTCCACCTAGTGAAGGTGCGGGACTGCGTCATATCAGGCAATTGGCCTTCGGACATTGAGTGGTGTAGAGACTACTTCAATCGTCGCGACTCTTTGTCTGTTGTGCAAGACTGTCTCATGTTTGGAGATAGAGTCGTTGTACCACCCACTCTCCAAAGTGCGGTGTTACGTGAATTGCACAATGGTCACCCCGGCATTGTTCGTATGAAGAGCATTGCAAGATCTTATGTGTATTGGCCCGGACTGGACAAACAAGTTGAACAGTTTGTTCATCGCTGCAAGGCATGTGCTTCAGCATCCAAGAGTCCAACCAAAGTTCCCTTGTCACCCTGGCCTACACCTACGAAAGTTTGGGAGCGAGTTCATGCTGATTTCGCTGGTCCAATCGACGGCAAAATGTACATTGTCATTGTCGATGCATTGAGCAAATGGCCCGAAGTACATGAAATGTCAAACATAAGTGCCTCTGCTACCGTTAGAGTCCTGAGAAAAGTTTTCTCACAATTCGGCATGCCACAAACCCTTGTCACGGATAATGGCACCCAATTCAAGTCCGAAAGTCTAGGACAGTTCTGTCTAGAAAACGGTATCAAGCACATGTTGTCGCCTCCATATCATCCACAATCCAATGGTCAAGCTGAAAAATTCGTTGATACCTTCAAACGAGCACTTCTTAAGTCGAAGGGAGAGGGGAATAATGAAGAAATTCTCCAGAAACTCCAACTCGTGTACCGTCGAACACCCAATGCAAACGTTCCTGACGGAGTATCCCCGGCTGAGCTCTTTCTCGGAAGACCAGTCATAACGACACTTGATTTATTGAGACCTGGACCTATTTTTGACAATTGTCATTCCCAACAGTCAATGAACATGAAAGATCAATTTGACCGCCACAATGGTGCCCGGAAACGAGATTTCAAGTTGCTTGAACTCGTATTTGCCCGTGATTATCGATCACAGAAACCCTCTTGGTGTGCTGGTCGCATTACTGATGTTCGTGGAAACATCTACCTAGTTGAATTGGAAAATGGACTGGTTTGGCGTCGTCACGCTAACCAACTGAAGAAGAACCGGACTGAAGAAGAACCTCTTGATATCGTTTTGGATGCGTTCGCCTTGCCAATGGTGAACCCAAGAATCGTGGACCCTACTGGCAATGTTCCCGTTGCTGATGTGCCGGCAAACAGACATGATCAGTCTGTTGCCACACCTCGCCGTTCTACAAGAATCCGAAGACCCATCAAACGTTATCCCCAGTGATCTCTCGTTCTTATTTGAGGAAGATGTTGCATCCCTGCACAGATTCCAATATTTATCTTTTTCTTTCTATCATGTTTCTGTCTGCCGTTTCTGACAGCTTTGTTAACGTGTATTCCTGTCTGTCTGAGTATTCCTATGCTAATGAATACTCACGTGAAAACTGCCTATATATACCCGGCGCGTCTGTTAACCGGGCTTCTCTCGTGTTGTCTACTTGTGTGCTGCTGAATAAACTATCTTCACTACCCCGTGTCTATCTTCCCCTACCACCCGACACAACACATAATAACTTTCCTTTTGGACCCCCTATAAAGATGAGAGCTGAGGCTAATCCTGTAAGTATCAACAGTCTTTCGTGCTAATCCGCTTTAGATAACGTGTTTGGCGTGAAGTCCAACTACATTTGTACGTACTAAAAAAACTTTTAATATTATGAGTTTAGTATTGTTTGAAAAGAAGTCCTTACACGATCTTTGGTCTCGTTCAACTGTTCAATCATTTGTTACAAACGAATGTAATTCACTGTATTTCCATATCTCGGTTTTGTCGTTTTAAAAGAGAACAATAGGAAGTATTAATTCTAATGTAGTGAATGTGTATTAATAAAAAAGTTACATCGTATAATTGTTGTTAGTTTATGTTCTATACGATTCAGAGCATGATTCGAGCCGTCTTATTTTTTATTCATCTCATAGTTTTTGTGACTTGCTTCGACTGCGACCCGGGAGAAGTTTACAATGAAGAGTGAGTGGCAAAGAAATCTAGCTCAGAACGATAGACGCTCAGTTTCTAAGATTAGCGAATTGCGAAAGCGAGAGAGCATGGTGGTCAATGAGGCCAAAGACATTGGAGTCTCTATGACCAGCACACTCTCATCCGAAACGCTACAAAAGTGGCTTGCTACTTCGCAGCAAGTTGTCTGCGAGTCTTCGTGATCTGACATATAGTTTGGCCAACAACTTAAAACGGAATACGTTGGTCGTTGTTTTGTAGTTTGATTTGTATTCAATCGAAGTAATGTTTGTCGTCTGTATAGATCGAACTACTACCCATATATGTTATTGATTAAACAACTTCTTGTGAAAATGATGAAAACGAATACACCATCCATTCAAAACATCAAATTTTGAACATTATTTCCGCGCTCTCTATTCAGAAGTGTACTAGAAATTAGTGATCCCAGGGTTTAACAATACTTTCAAACTAAATGCAAATGTTTTAGCTCAGGATTATGTTTGATTCCACTCTTTCGAGGAACGTTTTCGGAGGTAAGAATGTTTTGTGTTGGTTCGAAATAAGATTGTTTCTGGAGTAATTTAGTTGCAGATGACGGACAGGACGGGAGAGTAGAAGAAAGAAACTGAACGGGAGAGGGAAAGAGAGAGAAAAAGCGAGAGAGACAGAGAAAGAGAGAAAGGGAGAGACCCGAACGAGTATTAAAAGAGAAAAAGTCCTACCAGTTTCAGGCCAGAGAAGCATGTTCTGAAAGAGGTGTTACCCTTCCCTATATTAACGATGAGCAAACTAGTTGGGGTTTGCATGACCAACCACTTGGTTAGTTTGTAGAAAAGACTAGAAGATACTAGTTAAGTATAATCTGAATTCAAAAGTGAAGAAACTCCTCGTAGAGTAAACTATTAGTCAATCGCACAGTCGTGAAACATGGTAAACACCGCAGAACTGAGTACCGTGCAATGACAAAGTGCAGGATGCCATAATGGAATGCTGAGCTTACGTGACTATTCAACTCACTTATAGTATAGACATTCAAAGATTGAAAGATCCACGTTAATTTACTGTATTTTTCATATTCTGAGCTGCTACTACTAGTGAGAATTAGACTGGATCAATGACGACGTTCGACGTTTCTCTATCGATCAGCGGATGAACCTGATTGGAAGTTTTTGACGTTTTTCCTAAACTCAAACAGAAACAGATATGGTCTAATTGACTATGAGCCTAACATAGAATTAAAAGAATATAGATGATGTTTCTAGTATTTGTAGTTCGCTCACTCATTCTCAGCCAATAACACTTTGATCAAACCACCATTCAGAGATGTTCTCACCAAAAACTTTCCATATTCTGATTTTCAAAACGTCAACACAGCAGAAACTTGTTGTTCTCAACAATTATGATTTCGCTCGTTTATCAGGAAATCCGAACGATATTTGGATTGGGAAGGATCCAAAAAGTGACAAATGGCTGGACGGGCAAAACATCACATACCATCACTGGTCCAAAGATGTAAACGGTCAGGTAAAAATTTTAATGAGTTGGAAGGAAAAGAAACACTGATTCTGTTCGATTGGTCTTTCTGAACGTTTTATGAGAATCCAGGACAATGGGACATTTAAATGAGAATTCGGAACAATGTGACGTTGAAATGAAATTTTGAGACAACGTGACACTGAAATGAGATTTAGGGACACAGGGACATTCAATGCGATTTTGGGACAATGGGACATTAACACGATACTTTGGAACAAGAAAATCAGTCCACTTTCGGTTTGTTGCAGTGTCTAGCATTACGTGTGCCGTGTTGGTACGTGACGGTGAATTGAGTTGGCAGCCGCGGGACTGTGCTGATACTGCATTCATTGTGCGCACCTACCTTTTTACATTTGGTTAGTTGGTAAATAAACATAATTAGGTTGAAGGAGACCGGAACACAACTTGAGCAGAGGTTTGTTTTGAGCTGCTTTCAACTGTGTATTGAAATCAGAGAGCACATATAACTTGTATATTAGTTTGATCAGTCCACGTGAAATTCAAATGACAATGCTGCGCGATACGCAACGCGTCCAATCAGAGGTAGAATACAGCAGCTTTATAAGAAACCGTTGCTCTCCGGTCTCCTTTGGATAAAAAGTTAACTAGTTTCATGACTTTATAAATGATAAATGATTAAATAAACTGAGAACAATGAATACTATCTAAAAAGTGTGTTCAGTCTCGGGCACTTTTCAGCCATGTGGTCGTTGGGTGACAATTGAGCTGAAATGCATTGAGCCGCAACCTATAACTCAAGTTAGAGCTCGAAAACAAAGCTTAAACTTCCAGAATGATCAGTTTATATACATAGAGTAACATTTATGAGTTTGGAGGAAAACTGTACACTTGTTGATATAGTGAAAACTGTACACTTGTTGATATAGTGAACTTGCCGGAATCGAACCTGTGAGCAAATGTTTCGTAGCAGAGCGCAAACCACTGCGCTATTGAAGCATATTATGAGCGGGCTTCGAAATCGAATATGTTTGAGCGTACACAGCGGAAAGTGAGATATGCAGTACCCTTCCGCCTTTCGGTTGGCGTCGACTAGAAGAGATAGCCGCCCAAAGTGTTCAAGCTCAATTGTCAACCGCTCTACAATAGTACCGGCTTCAAGAAAAGAGTGTACAGGATGAAAAGACAAAGACAGTGTACACCTCTCTGGAACTTTGAAATTCAAAATGGGTTATAAACCAGTTTTTGAGCTTCCTCTGCATCTATTTATTTAGCTCTGAGTGAAAGACATATAGTTCGTTTCATTCCCACTGAGACCCACCGGCATCGTGCCAAGATGTTTGGATGCTTATTTCTTGGAGAAAACATGAGTATTCAGGAGACATTTCTTGTTTACGTGTTCTTCTGGAACTCAACAACCGCTAAAAGAGCTCTGCCTTTTTATGAAAAACTACAAAGTGGCGAAAAATTGACTGGAATATTTATTGGCACGTCGCCAAGTCTCAGTGGGAATGACCGGAACTATATTTCATGCTTACGATTTATTTGTTTTCGGGTCCATGTGATGAGAACTAATATCATTTGTCCGTAGATGGCAGTTTTTCGTGCTATGCAGTACGTTTAATAATCTCATTCATTCCTTCTTAAACTCCTGGGGTTTCGAGATGAGAATGTATCGATTCACGTTGAGCAGCTAATCAATATAAACAGCCCCCCCCCCCTCAACTCATTTTCGAAAAAGCTTCAGTTGATAGTGTCGAACACGAATTGTGCTGTAGGAGAAATAGGAATGGTGACGACTGTTTCATCTCTTCAGAACCCTTTTCTACAAGGGTCTAGGTCAATTCAGCAGATACGAATTGCGCGAAACCAGATCAAGCAAAAACAGAGAGCAAATTTAGTTCGTTTCATTCCCACTGAGACCCATTGGCACTGTGTCAAGATTTTCGAATAACTATTTCTCAGAGCAGACACAAGTATTGTAAAGATTTTTGATTATTCACGTATTCCTGAGTAACTGAACAACAGCTAAAATTAAATTGCAGTCATTTGGAAAACTCCAAATTGGTGAAATATTATCTGGATAATTCATTCTTTTTTTTCACACTGCCAAGTCTCAGTATGAATGAGCGGAACTATACCAATTGCGCAGAGACAGATGGCGCAAAACAAGGCCATCACTTTAACTCACGATGAAGAACATCACTCCCGCACAGTCAAGAAACTGCTTTGGCGGGCATGCCACTGGCACAACCGCAGTTGACCCCCTTTGGGTGTTAGAGGTGAATGGGTGCATTCACATAGTGAGGTCTCTCTTGTTCGACCGTCGCCTATATAGTGGAAAAAAAACTAGTAATTGAACAGTCACACGTTCGAGAAAAAAAATGAATCCGCACACTATCATCTAAAAAGGTTGTCAACACGTTGAACATAACACAGTGATATCATCCAACTTTCAAGCCGGCGTTTTTTCCCTTAGTTTTGGATACTTTTTCAAAACACTGGCGGCGTAGCAATCCCCACAAAAGTTCATCAGATCACCTCATGAGCTATTAGCACAAGCTTCTCATGAGATCTTTGCTATTACTATGCTACAACGTGAAGAGTTCACGAGTAGCTCATGAGGCATCTCATGAGAAACTCATATGAACTTCTAATGAGGTTGGAGGGATTGCTACGCCGCCTGGTGTTGTCACTCTTCTTGGATTGTTCATACACATATGCATATTTTTCATGCGTTTCACGACAATTCCGATTCGTGGGATGATGCTGGCACTGCTTGTGTGACTGAGCTCGAACCGAACGGACATTTGGTGTCTATTCATTCTGAAGCTGAAAATGAATTAGTATTACGTGAGTTACTCAGTTTTTCTCTAGAATATTAGAGAAAGATAAGAAGTTGATGAAAACTTCATAAGGGAGTGTCAGTAATCGTTGTTCTGATCTTTTATTATCATCAGAAACAGACTTTCAATTTGTAAGACCACTGCTCCGAAGTTGTAGTTTGATCGGTATTCGCCCCTTAAATTTCACCGAGCAACCCACTCCATAGTTAATCTAAGCTCTTTCCAACAATTAAATAAGCAGAATTAGGTTAACTGAAGTAATGTTAACTAGGATAGAGTTTATACATGGACGATTTGATTAATAAAAGGTAATTCATACTGTCTATGAAGTTAATATTGACTAAGTTTAAAATGTAATACATCGTTTCGGACTCACTACCTTTACGGTATTTCAAGGTCAGTGGTCGAGGCCTCATCAGAAATTGAAAGTTATGTGTTCTGCAGAACTGTTGTTGCTGACTGACGAAAATCGCACCAACGCCGATTTCTTCTGGCTCGGTCTGAGAACCTATGAAAACGGGACCTCCAACTGGAGTGACGGAACAAGGATTGACTACAACAATTATGATATAAACTTGCCAATTGAAGGAAATGGGAACTGTACAGTGGTGAGAACGTTTATTCTCTTTGTGTCCTGTTTGTCAATACTTTAACCCCCCCCCCATGCTATACTAATGGTGAAATACCTAATAAACTGAATCATTACAACCAAAACAGGCGGGAAAGAAATTTGGAAACCTATCAGCTTTTGAGATTTGACCAAGAAAATTCAATTTCGAACTTATTGGAACTTGTGAAACTGATAATATTAGCCGGTTTAAAAATTTCGAATCGGGGATTTTTTATACATTGAGTGAGAAAACACTCTAAATATGTGCCTGGCTGAACTACAATTCTATAAAACAACAGAAGGCTAGTATTCAGATAGAGGGAACTATTCATATTGTATTGTTTCATCACTTTTCATTTTAAAGATATCGATGAACACCGTTGGAGACTATCGTCGTGGATTCTGGTATAAAACTGCATGTGACAACGAATCGAAGCCAAAATCGATCGGAAAAATCTGCAAGAACCCTGTTAATGATTTTTAGTTATACTGTTAGTTAATTGCAAAGTAACGCAAAACATGTTTAACATAGAGAACTCAAAAACGTGCACTGAAAAAGTGCACGATCCCTCATTAGAATGCTAACTTCACGTGACTATTCCATTTGATTCTAGTATAGTTCTCTTCTCTCCAGTTTTCACTGAAATATTTGACGTCATGTCCATCATGATTCCTACTGCACACACGCGTAACAGACATCGATTCTTTATTTGAATTCTGAACTCCAGGTATTCATTTTTGTGATTATGTAACGGGATCGAATACGATATTACATTATACGGTAAGAGTCTTACTACAGATGAAACACACTATGATGAAACCACTGTTGTTCAGAGTCAGTTTGTTACGAAATATGTTTGCATATGTGTGTATCCATAAATCACATGCAGTTGAATTTTCATATAGCATGCAAACCGTGTGTAAATGCATTGAGGCAAAATTAATTTACCGGAAATCTTGAACTTTCTGTCGTTACGCTCGATGATGTTACATTTGTACGAGATCAATACTTTGGTACTCAAAAACGTATATAACTATTTTGAGTTAAAGAAGACTCCCCATTGACATGAGGTATTGGTTTTTGCACCTGGCGGCGTACCAATTCTTCGAAAATCAGCTAAATCTCACAACCTTCTGAAGAGAGCGATACCAAGTCTAGTTTTAGGGGACTTATCTCTTGCATTTCAGAATGCCTGATAAAACGTGTCTAGGTTATGTACAACATTACAATCCACTTTCGTTTACTCACTTTATTCTCAATCCTACCAACAATTGAAATGAGCGCTCCACGCGCTATACAAAACACACATATATAGGGTATTTTGACGATAGGCATGGTCACTGTTCTCTAGTTGTTCTATACTCACGTAAGCAACACTGGGGGAAGCAAAAAGAACATGTAAATGAACAATCTACCACAAAATATTCCAAAGCTCAGAGAAGGGCGTGGTAACTGGAGCCAGTCTCATAAGAGCCAGTATTAACACTCCCACGAAGCGTATAGACGCGAGAGTTCGTTCAATACGAACGATTCAACACTGACAAATACGCTCAGCTAATGGCGCCGCCCCTATCTCGTCTCGCTTTCGCGACATCTCGCGTTCGTGCAAATGTTGATCTTCCACAAAGTTTCTGACGATAAGACCTAAAAACGTCGGAATTTGGCACAATACAATCTCAGTGAGGCTCTTCTTAAACTCAAACCGAAAATTGAAATAGAATGTTTTTACGGTTCTCTGCAAGAAGAAGGGTATTTCAACCTATGAATCTGTCCTTGAAAAGGAAGGTGTGATGAATATAAAGTTCAGATGTATGCTGAACTGAACGACTGAAGTAGACAGTCGGATCGTGGAAAAAATATGGTCATAGAAAAGTCTTTCGATGGCATCAGGCATCATCCCACAGTACGCAGAAGTTATTCGAGCGACAATTCGAACAAATCTGGAACTATGAAAAAACATTTGAGAAAACGGATCACGCTACAAACACGGCGGAGTAGGGCCACTACACACTGTTTTTCCCTGCTTTGAGGACAGTGATCACATTAGAAAATAGCCTTACCCCTTAGGGGTTCTAAATATTGTTTTACATGTTTTTTGTTGTTCGTACAATATTTGTGAATGGAGGTGAAGAGAAAAGTAGACTTACAGCTGGTTGAGGGATGTGAATCTCAATTTGTGAGTAAGTAATAATTTTAATTATTTTACAGAAACACCGGCACAAAAAATAATATGAAATGGTGGAAGAATTACCTGCAGTGACAATTTTTTGTTATCACGGACCATCTTCTCAATAATATGATGGGCACGCTCGAGGTTTTTAGTACGAGCATCGTACTCCTTTCTTGTCTTCCTGCTACCAGCTCTGTAACTTTCGGTATACTAGAAGTATATTGAAAAGTCAAGCAAAGTTAGCAATCTAATGAGAAATCGTACACTTCGTCATTGCACGTTTTTGAGTTCTGCTGTGTTTTACGTGTTTCACGTGACTGTGCAAATAAATAACAATATAGTTTATTTCATTTCTACTGATATACCTGTACAACAGTACACCGCAAACTCACAGATCCCTGTTTTAAGATGCAATCATAGACTTCGTCAAAAATATTCTACGAGGAATGTTTGTAATATTGAAGAAGAATAACAAGTGAACAATTTTGGTATGTGAGATACGTTCTACGTTATAAAAACTATATGGCAAAAGGTAACTATTACCGAAAAGTAAAAACTACCATCGGGTAATAACTACCGTTTCAGGGTAGTTTCAAACTGGCGCTCATGCGGTTTGAGTTTTTCTACAAGTGGAAGACGATAGTTATTACCCGATGGTCCTATTCACCCTTTGCCAACTCTATGAAAAGGTTTCTAATAGTACTGTAAAAGTCTTAGTAGGGATGAGAAAAACTGTACAAACATGGCAGAATTCTTCCCATTATTGAGTTGCAGTAAAAGAAGCCGACCATGAAAAGTTACACTCACTCGTTCATCATTCGTTGCCAACTGCAACAGAAATGGGACAGAGGAGCTGGATCTTCAATACCCTGTGAACGACAACTTGTTGAGAAACGATGGATAAAAATGGACAAAATAGTGTTACTAAATAGTGTTATTTTATCTGAATCAAACATATTTGTTGTCATGAAGACTTTTGATTTCATCAATTACAAAAAACATATAGACTGTAAAAACGTTGTAAAAACGGTATTTTGACAAGTAAAGTGGAATATAAAATGATGAATGTGTAACACTGCGAATGTTTTCACTACACTGAACACTCTTGAAGTTCAACTCACATAACTAAGTACAATTGGGCGTTGGGCCCATGGAACAACAGGTACAGAATAGAGATGATCAAGGTTCATATAACCGAGAACAATGTATAGAAATCGGAAGGATAGGAGTCGGCATCCCACTTTGGTCGTACGGTCCTCTCTGCCTAATGTCTCCAACCAGTCGCTTATATGCGTTGCCTGTAACGGAAACATGGGTCATATGTTATGCAGAGTCATGATTATCAATCGCGGTCATGTAATTGATTGTCAAGATGGCAAGAGACTCCTCTATTTGAAGAGGAATCGAAAGTTGGAAGATATTCAGAGGTTACGTAAGACTAAAGTACTGGCAAGTAGTACTGGCAAGTACGTACAGTACTTATTCTGAAAAATCCCAGCACCTTCATCCCATCCCGTGTCTCCCGAAACTTACGCTGTTTCTCTACTCTTACATATCGCCGGGATGTGAGAGACAAGAATAAGTGTGGCATAACGCGAGACGCAGGATGGGATGGAGTGCCGGGATTTTCGAGCATACGTACTCAGGTCTACATACGAATTTTTGAAACTTTCAACTAACCAGTCTGGTGAACTGTTGGATGAGATCCTCTTTGTAGTCGTTAGGGAGACCATGAGGCAAGATGAAGTTCCAGATCTATTGAGAATCCCGCGGTCCGTGGCAAACCGAACCTTCTCCTCTGCAGGCATCAGCTCCATCCGGACCATGGCAAGATGGTCGGCCTTCGTAACAAGTACCAGCTAAAAGTGGACACTTGACTAGCACAACGACAGTTACAAGCTGTAGTTTAATGCGTATTAGCTCAATCATCTCCTATTGAATACTTTCTGAATGGATTTTCGCCAAGTTTGCACAGTTTGTTTTCATTAACTATCTATCGTTCCACTTTGAACTTTACAGTGATGTTCCAACTCGAGTTATCAGCTGTAGCTGGATGAGTTCTGGCTTAATCGTCACCTGCTCGATGGTCGGCCTCCGTATTAGAAGTACCAGCTATGAAGGGACACTTCACTACCACGACGACACCCTCGAAAGCCACCAGAGAGCGAGTTGCCCTTGACCAACGGTGCCGCAAGGTATTTGAGCAGAGCTCCGTACCTGAAAGATTAATCGTTTTTCATCCATTCGAAAGTAGCATTAAATTCATAGGTAAAGGCATGTGTATCCAATATGTAACCGGTTATACAAACAAAATAATCATTTAAATGTTTGAATGTAATCTTCCAGAGTACGCACTAATAGGTGAAAAAACGTATGAATCTAGTTTCATGAAAAGGACTGCGCAAAAAATCTGAAAAACTGGTGGATTTTGTACTTTAGTTTGAGGTCGATAAAATGAGAACTAATTAGAGATCTATGAAAAAAGGGATCTATGGAATGGAACCTACCTGGCTGCCATATAGCGAATATAATTCGGAGCTCTGCCCATTTAGTCAATTCGTGTGTAACGAGAGAGGAAGCGATGTGACTCTGCGTTCCGACTGTAAATATCAAATATCATCAATGTGGTAATAACATGAATCGTAGTATAGTCTTTTTCATCCCTACTGAGACTTCTACAGTCGGATTTCAAAACTTCCAAGCCGTTTTCCCCACCGACAAAATAATGGAAAGGTTGAGCATTTTTGCACCTCATTCTCGTACTCAGATACAGTAAATCTACGAGTGGAATTTTGATGAACTAAATTTTCAGCTTCACAACAGCCTTCGGAAAGTTTGTAAGGTTACTGTGGGATTCTCAGTAGGAATGGTGTGAACTATATTAACCAGGGGACGTAGATGAATCTGCATCATTTGATTATATAACATCGTCCTGACGGATTTGAGAATTGCATCGTCGATGACGTCATCAATCAATACATCTACTTTGCAAGGGTCACAATCATCGATAATCAATCGATACCGATTAATAAGTTTTGGTAGATTTAGATAGAGCGAAGGATATTGACCATTAACCTAACTTTATCAGAAACATTACCGTGAACTTTTGAAAATAGAGAACCTGTATCGGATATATTTGTTTCTGATAGTCTCAATGGGTTTTAAAATACAATAAATAAAGACTCACTCTTCCGAATATTTATCAGGTATCGATTCGTCACGTAGAGGTTTTTGTGTTCAATACGTTGGAAACTTCTGAAAAACCGAACCTCACTAATAGGAATGACTATAACATATTCGTTGTTTGAACCTAATGCGCGCCATTAGATAGTTTCGACTGATAAACACAGCGAAATTGAGCAACACACCGTATTGGATTGTTTTCAAAAAAAAGTAACCTAAACAAACAAACGTCTCTTCGATTCAAAGTGTTTGTAGGAAACCATTTTGAGTTTTGAAAAAAAGAGCGAAACCATTGAATCGAATCTTAACTTTCATTTGTTTATAGAGAAGTATGTGATATTGCTTATCATGTTTCAAAATTTATATTTAAATTATCATATCGAGAACAGAATGTCGCCAAATATACTCGAAAAAAGTTACAACTTACCAGTTATCGAAATGTTCTCCAAGCCAAACATGTTTCATGAAGTAATAAATAGTTCAGATATAAGCCGAACCAGAATACGAGCGGATGTATGCAGCTCTGTCTGTAAAAGGTTGATTTGAACCATTTATGCAGCAAGAGGCGCGCTATTGAAAAGATGACTCAATAGAGATGGGCGCCATTCAAACGAAGTTCAATGAAAAACGACCGTTGTTCATCTTTTGAGAAAGAGAACCAGGAAGCATAACAGAACACATAGGTTATCGAATGACCACTGAACTGCACAAGTGATAAACCATTTGTAAACATTGAAATGTTTTACTGAAATGTGTCGAGAAACTGAAGAGGAGAGCACTCAGAGCGTGAAACATGTTGGAAAGGGTAACCTAATGTGTCATATGAATAAGGTGCCTCACGTAGTTAGTTAACAAGAAAGTATCGTGTTTCCGTTTCTAATAACTTGTACAATATGACTTTACCTTCTTTCCGATGTAAGATGAGAAAATTATTGACTTCAGAAATATTTGCCGACGAAAAAATTAACGTTCACAAAAACTTTTGGATCCACTTGAATACCTTCTGGCAATACAGATCTGGCAGTGGCAAGGTGTGAGAAAAGTAGCTATTTTCGGTCCCAGTTTGCGTGGGAATCACGTGAACTTATGACGGATCAATTTAGCTGAATTAATGGCTAGGAAAACTTCGCTGTCTCTGCTGACTACAGCGGAAAACTCATGTTCGTTTCTCAAAGGGGGACAGAAAGGAAAGTTTATATGAAAGAGCTGCTCAAGAAAAACTGATATATACCTTATTCACTCAAACAAACCTAATTTGCAGACGGTTTCCATGTTTCAGTCTGTTTTGTCATATGAATAAGGTGCCTTCAATTCCGACCGATTCCGACCAATTCTCAAAAAACACAATTCCAATTTCAATTCTAGATGCATTTTTGTCAATTCTTTTCATAAAACAGTTTTTATGTTTATTAACACTACTACCGCCTTGGGATTGGATAGAACACAGCAGAAAACAGACAATTTTCCCACGTTGAAAAAACCAATTCCAAAACCAATTCCAAATTAGTAAAAAGTGGGGGAACCAACAAATGTGTGAGTTGTGTTTGGTTCGACCTCGATATCAGCAAAAAGTGAACGATACGAATTGCTGTGATACTGTGGCAGAAGTATTCTGCAAAAATAGAACAATACAAATGTTGCACAATGGTTCACGAAGCCCGCATGATATTTCAGAAATTGCCGAAGGGTATTTCATGTGTACTTTTACGACATGCGTGCGTTGTGAACCATTGTGCAACATTTGTATTGTTCTATTTTTGCAGAATACTTCTGCTACAGTATCACAGCAATTCGTATCGTTCACTTTTTGCTGATATCGAGGTCAAACACAACTCACACATTTGTTGGTTCCCCCACTTTTTACTAATTGTCCTTTTTTTGCTAGTTGTACTCCTACAACTTCTTATGTTGCCTATTCACAGAGTGGATCTTGTGAACTCAATATATTATTATGGAAATCTTAGTTTTGTGTGCACGAAGCCGAATGCAGACCATAAAATTGCTGGTGCTGTAATATAACGCAAGTTACTGGCTCTGTGACTATCAACAACTGAACAAAAACGCCAAACGTTCCGATTGACATGTACACCGCTTTTGGCGGCGATAAGCGAACGGGATTGGCGCCATTGACAAATCTACAATTAGAGACACCAACTCACTTAAAATATAGCCATTATTTCCAATACCACATCAAAAACCTTCATGTTGAAACTTTCTCGTTTTTCGTTCCAGCGTCAATTGGGAATTGGCACACGCGTCTGGCGCCAGAACGAAACGAAATTCTCTAGGTTGTTGAGCTACCAGTACACACTACATGTGTCAATTACTGAATGGAGCAATATTCAAACTATTCAATTGTCAGTTTCGTGTGTTTTTGTTTTGCCGCCATTTGGCGTCTGTTCCGAGCCAGAAGATAAAATTCGATTTTGAATTTGTGGATCTATATTTCACATTGGAATATTCAATATCTGTTAACTTGAAAAAGTTTGATTAACGATAACTGATATTTTTCCAACTTTGGCGCCAATTGGCGCCAGCGCACAGTGCCAACAAAACTTTTTTGATATTCAGATTGAGCATCTTACTTGCCATGTGACAGTTATTTAGTGTACCGAATTTCAGACGATTTCATTGACGTTGTCGTGAGTTTGGGTTTTAGCGCCATTTGGCGCCTGGTCCGAGCGCCAGAAGAAAAATTTCAGTTTTGGAAAAAGACTTTTACACTTTCACACACCCACCAAATTATTCCATTTCCATTAGTGTTTACCATTTTAGTTGACGATAAATAGTGTTTTGCCGTTTTTGGCGCCTACTGGCGCCAGCGCCGGGCGCCAATGATGATGTATTCATCTCATATTTGGCGCGACGAGCTAGCTTTTCCATTATAACTCATGTTTCAAATCTCAGCTAAATCGGCTCGGTAGTTTTTCCAATAGTGGTTTTTGGCGCCTATTGGCGCACGCGCTCGGCGCCAGAGATCAGACATTCCATACTTGGCGCAACGAGCTAACTTTTGCCATAGATTAGATGTTCCAAATTTCAGCCAAATTGGTTCCGTAGTTTTTCCACTACGATGCGGACAGAATTCCGTAAGGGAGGAGGGAGGAGGGACGAGGGACGAATTACGGCGGAACTTTTCAACAACGACACGAAACCATAACTCTGGCGAGAATGATCCGATTTGGCTGAAATTTTCACACAATGTTCAATTCGTGATTCTCTAACGTTCTCTCTTTGTAGTTTTCGAAAAAAAGATTATATTTGAAGCTTTTTGTTAAAAAAAAAGAAAAAAAACGAGTCCGCAATGGCCAAACCAAAGACAACTCACGCAGAGCGCTTCGCGCTCCGCGCGATAGTATTGCTGATATTCAATTCAATTCTTTGGAATTGGTTGTTCAGAAAAACCAATTCAATTCAATTCTTTGGAATTGGTTTTCAATTCCTTTCAATTCCAATTCCAACATAATTCAATTTCTCAACCACCCTACTAGCTACCTATTCTGTCCCCCTTTAACGTGTGTCACGTGCTTATTTTCACCCACTATTGGGTTGAATAGTGCTTCAAACACCCCTTGAAACGCTGTACCCTAACTTTGTGTAAAAAAACACGTGTATAGTGAGTGCCAAATTTATAGAATTCTGTCTCTGGTCGGAATCGAACCTGTGAGCAAAAGATTTGTAGCAGGGCGCTAACCACTGCGCCAATAGAGCACGTGACCGGAAAGCTTCGGAATCAAAAATTTGTGTGCGTACATAGCGGAAAGTGAGATAAACAGCACCCTTCCGTCTTTCTGTTGGCGACGACTTTATTCTGGATTTGTTTCACAACACAGAGGTTCATGCCGGCAAACGAAAATTGAATTTGCTCGAGATTTGAGCTCTACAATAAGAAATTCAGAGCCATATTCTATCGATTTCTGTATTTTGTCGGTATTGAAATGTAAAGACAATCGGACAAATTGCCACATCACATATGGCCTGTTTTCACACGTTTTATGCGTATTTAAACGCGCCTTTAAAAGAAAATCGGAGCTGTTCTAGTCACATTCATTCCTAAATGGTTTCCTGTTCTCTTCTTTGGTTCTCATTGCTGTTACTTGGAGGTAAGTTGCGACTAATATCAACATGCGATGTGCCCACAGGATTGTGACAAACACACAGTATATCTAGCTTTCTTCTGTGTACTGGTTAACTAAATGTCGTTTCAAATAAATGCACATCACCCGAGTTTGTCAGAGAAGACAATACTTTTGTACGTTCTCTCGTTGTTTTTCAGCTTCTATCGGGTCAAACTATAAATTGAAACGTTGATAGTAGAAAGAAACAGTTTGTTTTTTTGCAGCGAACGCTCAGTGCGGCGGCAATGGTTGGGAGTATTTCGAAGGCACTCATTCGTGTTTTCAGTTAAGATCACACAAGAGTTTCGACCTGACGAAGTATGACTGCTGATATTTTTGGTTACTTAGATAAATAACAAGTGTTTTCCTGATAACTTTCCAATTTCACACAGTGTTTCACAGATCTGATTTCACATTTTCATGTCAAATACCACAATATGTAACGCCTGGTAATTGCTAGATTTCCTATTTTCAGTATTTCCATAACCGTCAGAACTTCTTCCAATCGGATGTCTTCTGCCGTTCTGTGGGTGGATATGTAGCTTCTCTAGCCACCCGAGAAGAAACGAATTTCGCGAGAGGTTATTCAGTTAGCCAGTCATTGTGCACAACGTGGTGCGCTAAACGACAAACACACTACTTGAACTACAAATGCGACGAATCAAAACAGAGTAAAACTCCGCAGCTAATTATCCAGGACATGAGTCTACTAGGGCCTACTAGGTGCAGCTCAGGGAGAAATATCTTGTCCCAAATAATGAATTTAGTCTCTTCGCTGACCATAGAGTACATGGAAAAATGTGAGAAAACGCAGAGTAGGGTCACACACTTGCATTCATAATCAAAAACAAAGAGAAAAAAGTGGTCGATATCAGATTCGTGACCCTTACAGGGTCTCTACCCCATTTTCACTACATCCGCCAGAATATTTATCATACGGCCTAATAGTATCTTCACGTTTCTTCCGAGTACACATCACTAAATAAAGAAAATACAATGAGTGCACTACATAAGAGCGGTAAACTGTTCGCTTTCCAGGAATCATTCTGGAAAAACGAGTGACACCGAACAGCATGCCTTACGTGGGTCTGACAGCGCCCACACAGAACTGCGACTTCAGATGGCTGGACGGAAGTGCATTGAACACCTCCGCCATCAACTTCAAGCCGCGTCTGCCGGACCTTTGTCGATATTCCGAGTTTGTGCACATGTCAGTTCATATTTTTCGCAGCTGACTGAATTGAATCTCTAGATTGGAGAAAAACTGGGTAAAAATCGTGACATGTGACAGTCTCTAAAAATTCAAACTATTGTCGTTGCCAACGGAGAGGCGAAAAGGTACTCTATAACTGTCTTTTCGATGTGTACGCACACATGTCTTTGATTCCAGGCCTGCAGGCTATGTGCTCTGAAAGCGCAGTGGTAAGCGCCCTGATTACAAAACTTTTGCTCCCAGGTTTGACTCCGTCGAAAGACACACATTTATAAATTTGTCACTCACTATATACCTTTTCTCTGTTTTAATGATTTTGTTTATTTTAATTTCATGTCACAGATGCAAGAGCTGGTAGATAATGAATAATGATTACATGCGCAATATCTAGTTTAGGTGCCTAGCGGAATCGCCTTGTTGTGCTCACAACTTGAGCGCTTATTTGAGTATAGTGAGTGCTATATTTATGTCTCTTGCCGGAATCGAACCTGCGAGCAAACGTTTCGTCGCAGGGCGCTAACCACTGCGCTAGGAGAGCACATGACCGGAGAGGTTTGGAATCGAGAACATGTGTGAGTACACAGCGGAAAGTGAGATATACAGTACCCTCTCGCCTTTCCGTTGGCAACAACTATGGCTGGAACTTACTGCTAGGCCTAAATTGACATCAATTCGAAGCTTTTCGAACTTTTCACAAAAAAGAAGTTGAGTAGAGTTTTGTTGATAGTTAAGTACGCTCGTATCAACATGCGAACATGAATTAACGTTGCAAACGGTCATGTTTTCTGACAACACATGCTAGTTTCTAACATCTCGTCCGAATTGTTTGATAACTGTTTCAGATTGTCTATGCTAACCAATGGACTCCTGATAACAGAATACTGAATGATGCCAAGTGTGATAAAGTGGTAGAAGGCACATTGTGCAAAAAGGCAGCCACGCCGAAACCGCCCGGTAGGCAGTCTTTCGAGAAATCCATCTTATTTGACAGAACCTTGAACGCATAATGTGATCAGATCAGCTTTTGAGGTTGAACTGAGTGAAAACTGAAAATAAAAAATACCATCTCGAAATTTTATTGGCACATAAATTTTTTATGGGTCCATGAAACCAGCTCAAAATACACAGGTTCTGGGCAGTCAGGATCGATTTTCATTTTTACATGGTTTTTATATTTATGGCGAAGAGACGCAGATGTCTGCGACCTCATTGATCCCATGCTCTCTTCACTATGACAATTCTCATGGGACTTAACCGTGGAAAATCTAGTACCACGTCTTGCGGTAACGAACTGCGGACTAAGAGTAAGTCCCACATTCTGAAAACGGAACTTCTCCATCTTTCAACAGAAGAAGAGAAAATATATGCATTTAGATCTAATTTTCTCTCATTTATTCCCATTTTTCACTCAAAATTAAATTTCATCCACTCAAAACCGCAGTTTTGCCGCATTGAAGTTTCAAAAACTGGCGCGTGGCATGGATTCTTCGATCCACGCCTGAGTCTGAAGGTCACGCCCCCTTATGTTCCCCTCTAACTACCCCAGGTTCTGTCTGAGTTGTAGTTTGATGATTGCAGAAAATTGGCGTTGATCGCTCTGAAAAATGCAAAAGTAGCCTGGATTGTTACCCATTTTCGAGCACAGCGAGTTCAGAACTCTTGGCGCCAATCTTCTGCGATCAACCTGCTTGTAAAGCAGCGAGAGAGTGTGGAGGTCAATGAGGCCGCAGACATCTACGTCTTTCAAATGTGCAAACTCTCTCGCAGCGATGGCTACAAAAGTCGCTGCCAACTTGGCTGGGAGTTGTTTGGGAGGGGCATGCGGTTGATCGAAAGAATCATGTGAACGCATATTTACAGTCAAAACGCCGTGTGATGATGGATGGTCGTTCTACGAGGAAACCAAGTCTTGCTTCAAGGTGATAGAGAGAGAAACTCAAAAACTCGACTCTTTTCAATGATTTTTCAGAATACAATCACTACCTTCAACTACCTGAACTTTTTGATCAGAGATTTGCGCATTTATCTGAACCAGATCGCATTTTCAGCACTTCACCCGCGGCGGAAATTTCGAAGAGTTCGAATTGCATTGCAAGTCTTTTGGAGCATATATGGCTTCTATCACTACCATTGGAGAAACGAACTTTGTCAGAGGTGACTGTGGAACGACAATATAACTGTACGATTCGAAAAAAAAAGTGAACCGATAAAAACACCATCTATAGAGCAGTTAATTTGATTGAACAGCTAGCTGCGGTATAGTCCTCACCTTCACTGAGTTGAAAACTGTTACATGTCTTCAAAACGTGCAGAATTTCAGCTCGAACTTGACAAAAACCAAGTATGGACTCAAGCCAATTGGATAAAACTCACCTTCTGTACCTAACTAGAATTGAGGGGTGGGAACCAAACCACATTAGTCAGGGTTATCGGTTGGCGATAAATTATTGTGAGTATTGCATGAGTATACGCCATGAAACATGAATCAATGTATGTTGCTGGCACAACGTTGAGCGAGCAGCGAAAACTGAAAACTAAGGTAACAGTTTGCTCAGACATGTCACAAATTGAACTCATCTATATTTGAAATCAATATATATTTGTTTGTTAGAACTCGTGAACAACGGGAGACAGAAGAAGTATCACGACGAGACGAGCATCGGTCTGACCTCGCCGAACGGGGATTGTCGCTACCAGTGGTTGGACGGAACCCCTCTCAACCAATCAGTAATCACATGGAATGGAGGGGAACCCAATGCCTGCAGAAAACTTCACTGTGTGCAGGTAAAAATGAAACGATTTCTGAGCAATAGTTCCACTCCCATTGATACCTCATCAACGTGCCCACAAAACTACCAAATTAAGTGTCACTAGGTTCGTGCATTCCAAAACACTAAAAGTTTGTCTGAGCAGCTGTTTAGCTTTGGTAAAGTATTTGGTTGGGAGTACTTGTCATAAAACCTGTTATTCATATGAATCATATGCATTCCAAGTTTCATTGGCATACTGCCAAAGTCTGAGTTGGAATGCTCAGACAATTCCCAGCTCATTGGCCGGCCACTTTTTCATTGTATGAACGACAGAGTGTGCAGATCAGAGAGACGCAGACTGTCTTAGCCTGTCTGCGCGTCATTGACCTGCATGCTCTCTAGTTTTTGTAGCTGACCAATTGCGGAAAATTGGCGCTAATAGTTCTGAGTGGCGAGCTCCACAGTCGTGGATCCAAAATATACCATGAAAACCATGTCATTCAACACAACTCAACAATTAATAGTGTATGTGTTACATTTTTCCACGGCAACTAATTTAACAACAGTGTTATGTTCATCATACACCGAGCGGCAACCAACCCCATTTTATACTATTTGATGAAACAGAAACGCAGGAACAACTTTGTCTCGAACATTTTCATGATGTAAATAGGCTGTATGAATCGTTATTTGCAAAGCGATCCTAGACGATGTAGGGGGCTCCAGTACTTTTCAACAAGATTCGTGAGTATGACGTGTTGTCGAGATCAAATAACGACGATGATTTGGTCACCTATATTCTACCCAACCTGAAGACGAATCTGAAACATAAATTCAGCGTCATTTCAGCTCATTGTCCTAAGTGAGAGAAGGAATGGACTAATGGGCCTGTTAGATGATAATCACTGCACTCACAGATTCAACAAAGTACTTTGCAAGAAAAACGCGGTCATGGAACCAGTGGAGGGTGAGTTCCAACCCTTTTGAAGAAATCTCAAAGATCACTTATAGGTAAGATTTCGATGGTGAAATAGATGACAAAACTATATACCAAGTTGCAACTCACGATTTCCCGACTGAATTCTGTTCGTTCTTGGATCTTTGATTTGAAGTCGTTTATTACAAACTAATTAACTAATTTAGTAACTTGGCAGTAACAAAATTCTTATTTTGGTTTTCAGAAAAAGTGGTTTGTAAGGCTGGTTGGACTATCCTCTCTGGAACCAACACTTGTGTTGAGGTATTATCATAACTGTTAAAATCTGTATTCCATTTAGCGGATTGGTTTATAAGTTGTTTTCTGATTCCACAGTATGTTACCTTGAAATGTGTTGTGTTTTAAATCACTATTGAACTGATTGAGCTCAGGTTTTCATTGTTATTACTTGTCTACAATTAACTAATAATACTATTAGGCATTCTTTTTTGTCGCATTTTTTCGTTATCAGTTAAAGGAGACCGGAACACAACTTGAGCAGAGGTTTTGTCTGGGGCTGCTATCAACTGTATTGAGATCTGAGAGCACAAATATCTCGTATATTAGTTGGATCAGTTCACGTGACATTCACATGACAATGCCGCGCGACAGCCAACGCGTCCAATCAAAAGTAGGACGAGAAACTATGTTGCTCTCCGGTCTCCTTTAACAAGAATTTCACAAGTTTTCCCTACAAACAGGGTTGTTTTCTTGCATATTATCTGTTTAGGATGATACATCGCCAAGGAAAAACCGCAAGTCACGAGGTACGTCTACTCACTACATTTTTGGAACGTTTCTTTTGTGTGTCCATTTCCTAAAAAGTCTTTTTTCCGTGACAAAATTGAAGTTGTCATAAAAAAATCTAAAAATCCTCAGTTCAGATATCAACCTAAAAAGGAAGTGTGATGCCCTCCCTATGAGAACCTATTTTGAAAAATCTACGGTGAGAGATATTAGGAAATTCATGATTCCAAACAAAACATGTACATGCGTTTGTTCTGTTGACGAATAACGAAATTCAGACATTGAGAAAAGAAGCATTCCACTGAAATTGAATGTGTCTCCTTCTAAAGTGTGCTCATTAACAGGAATGATATTTTGACTTGGTTACATTGAACATATAATATTATTAGGTGTTGTTTTTGCATTTTTCCATATATACGTATATATAAATATTAACAGTAAACCATATATAAACCATATATGAGCGTATTTAAGCTATTCTAGAGAATACGTTCCTGAAGTCTTTCATTCCAGTCTACGTGTTACGTGAAATCATTGAATTGCGGATCCGTTGTCTATCCGGCGGACATGGTTAGACCCAGCAACGACAGAAACATTCAAACGATATTGGAGCGGAGAAGTATTATGGTGAGCTTTTGATGATTGATTTTGCCGTTTTTCCTCCATGCTCTCCAGTGTTTGCCGTTCATTTTCTAACTTGGCACCTGCCAGACCTTTACATGAGTTGTCTTCTCGTCTTATTATGAATCACGAACAAACCTCGAAATTTGCACTTTCTCTCCTTCGATAACGAACAAATAGGGATATGTTCTATACCTGCGGACTAGTAGAAGAAAGTTGGACTTCAACTCCTCTTTCTTCCATTTTTTGTTCTCACCCTTCACTTCATTACGAAGCATACTACGAAGTTCTCTGAGAAATCACTGACTCGGCCCCCGCCGACTGAGTCGAAATTGAGACGGCAACGACATTGTCGCGGCCGTCTCACGTTTTACTCATAGTTGTTCCATGAAAATGTTTGTTTTCAGGACCGATCGTCTCGAGTTTGTGCATTTGGTACGTTTTCCGTTTTTAATCAAGCACATTTCGCAATAAATGGAGCTCGTGTTGCTTTCCCGATTCAAGTGATGATTTGCTTTTATTTATTTCAAGTTTACATGAAGTTGCATTCGCTTCAATGGGAAATACTTCCATTGAGTTTCAAGATTGTGAACCGCCTGTAGTCGGAATAAGTTTTGCGAACGAAAGAAACTTGAGAAACGTTTTATTCAGGTCGAGCGACTCTCTGTAGATCAGGAGAATCTGCCCAAGACGGAGTTTGTTTCTGGTCGAAAAAAAACCAGTCACTTTTCTATCTGGTCTAGTGGCAGCTGGTCGATCGACCGAATCGCCGTTATCCTGTTTCCATCCCAATACTCTACGTGTATTCCATTCAGGTAACCAGTCACTTTTCTATCTGGTCTAGTGGCAGCTGGTCGATCGACCGAATCGCCGTTATCCTGTTTCCATCCCAATACTCTACGTGTATTCCATTCAGGTAACCAGTCACTTTTCTATCTGGTCTAGTGGCAGCTGGTCGATCGACGAATCGCCGTTATCCTGTTTCCATCCCAATACTCTACGTGTATTCCATTCAGGTAACCAGTCACTTTTCTATCTGGTCTAGTGGCAGCTGGTCGATCGACCGAATCGCCGTTATCCTGTTTCCATCCCAATACTCGACGTGTATTCCATTCAGGTAACCAGTCACTTTTCTATCTGGTCTAGTGGCAGCTGGTCGATCGACCGAATCGCCGTTATCCTGTTTCCATCCCAATACTCTACGTGTATTCCATTCAGGTAACCAGTCACTTTTCTATCTGGTCTAGTGGCAGCTGGTCGATCGACCGAATCGCCGTTATCCTGTTTCCATCCCAATACTCTACGTGTATTCCATTCAGGTAACCAGTCACTTTTCTATCTGGTCTAGTGGCAGCTGGTCGATCGACCGAATCGCCGTTATCCTGTTTCCATCCCAATACTCGACGTGTATTCCATTCAGGTAACCAGTCACTTTTCTATCTGGTCTAGTGGCAGCTGGTCGATCGACCGAATCGCCGTTATCCTGTTTCCATCCCAATACTCTACGTGTATTCCATTCAGGTAACCAGTCACTTTTCTATCTGGTCTAGTGGCAGCTGGTCGATCGACCGAGTCGCCGTTATCCTGTTTCCATCCCAATACTCTACGTGTATTCCATTCAGGTAACCAGTCACTTTTCTATCTGGTCTAGTGGCAGCTGGTCGATCGACCGAATCGCCGTTATCCTGTTTCCATCCCAATACTCTACGTGTATTCCATTCAGGTAACCAGTCACTTTTCTATCTGGTCTAGTGGCAGCTGGTCGATCGACCGAATCGCCGTTATCCTGTTCCATCCAATACTCTACGTGTATTCCATTCAGGTAACCAGTCACTTTTCTATCTGGTCTAGTGGCAGCTGGTCGATCGACCGAATCGCCGTTATCCTGTTTCCATCCCAATACTCTACATGTATTCCATTCAGGTAACCAGTCACTTTTCTATCTGGTCTAGTGGCAGCTGGTCGATCGACCGAGTCGCCGTTATCCTGTTTCCATCCCAATACTCTACGTGTATTCCATTCAGGTAACCAGTCACTTTTCTATCTGGTCTAGTGCAGCTGGTCGATCGACCGAGTCGCCGTTATCCTGTTTCCATCCCAATACTCTACGTGTATTCCATTCAGGTAACCAGTCACTTTTCTATCTGGTCTAGTGGCAGCTGGTCGATCGACCGAGTCGCCGTTATCCTGTTTCCATCCCAATACTCTACGTGTATTCCATTCAGGTAACCAGTCACTTTTCTATCTGGTCTAGTGGCAGCTGGTCGATCGACCGAATCGCCGTTATCCTGTTTCCATCCCAATACTCTACGTGTATTCCATTCAGGTAACCAGTCACTTTTCTATCTGGTCTAGTGGCAGCTGGTCGATCGACCGATCGCCGTTATCCTGTTTCCATCCCAATACTCTACGTGTATTCCATTCAGGTAACCAGTCACTTTTCTATCTGGTCTAGTGGCAGCTGGTCGATCGACCGAGTCGCCGTTATCCTGTTTCCATCCCAATACTCTACGTGTATTCCATTCAGGTAACCAGTCACTTTTCTATCTGGTCTAGTGGCAGCTGGTCGATCGACCGAGTCGCCGTTATCCTGTTTCCATCCCAATACTCTACGTGTATTCCATTCAGGTAACCAGTCACTTTTCTATCTGGTCTAGTGGCAGCTGGTCGATCGACCGAGTCGCCGTTATCCTGTTTCCATCCCAATACTCTACGTGTATTCCATTCAGGTAACCAGTCACTTTTCTATCTGGTCTAGTGCAGCTGGTCGATCGACCGAGTCGCCGTTATCCTGTTTCCATCCCAATACTCTACGTGTATTCCATTCAGGTAACCAGTCACTTTTCTATCTGGTCTAGTGGCAGCTGGTCGATCGACCGAATCGCCGTTATCCTGTTTCCATCCCAATACTCTACGTGTATTCCATTCAGGTAACCAGCACTTTTCTATCTGGTCTAGTGGCAGCTGGTCGATCGACCGAGTCGCCGTTATCCTGTTTCCATCCCAATACTCTACGTGTATTCCATTCAGGTAACCAGTCACTTTTCTATCTGGTCTAGTGGCAGCTGGTCGATCGACCGAGTCGCCGTTATCCTGTTTCCATCCCAATACTCTACGTGTATTCCATTCAGGTAACCAGTCACTTTTCTATCTGGTCTAGTGGCAGCTGGTCGATCGACCGAATCGCCGTTATCCTGTTTCCATCCCAATACTCTACGTGTATTCCATTCAGGTAACCAGTCACTTTTCTATCTGGTCTAGTGGCAGCTGGTCGATCGACCGAGTCGCCGTTATCCTGTTTCCATCCCAATACTCTACGTGTATTCCATTCAGGTAACCAGTCACTTTTCTATCTGGTCTAGTGGCAGCTGGTCGATCGACCGAGTCGCCGTTATCCTGTTTCCATCCCAATACTCTACGTGTATTCCATTCAGGTAACCAGTCACTTTTCTATCTGGTCTAGTGGCAGCTGGTCGATCGACCGAGTCGCCGTTATCCTGTTTCCATCCCAATACTCTACGTGTATTCCATTCAGGTAACCAGTCACTTTTCTATCTGGTCTAGTGGCAGCTGGTCGATCGACCGAGTCGCCGTTATCCTGTTTCCATCCAATACTCTACGTGTATTCCATTCAGGTAACCAGTCACTTTTCTATCTGGTCTAGTGGCAGCTGGTCGATCGACCGAGTCGCCGTTATCCTGTTTCCATCCCAATACTCTACGTGTATTCCATTCAGGTAACCAGTCACTTTTCTATCTGGTCTAGTGGCAGCTGGTCGATCGACCGAGTCGCCGTTATCCTGTTTCCATCCCAATACTCTACGTGTATTCCATTCAGGTAACCAGTCACTTTTCTATCTGGTCTAGTGGCAGCTGGTCGATCGACCGAGTCGCCGTTATCCTGTTTCCATCCCAATACTCTACGTGTATTCCATTCAGGTAACCAGTCACTTTTCTATCTGGTCTAGTGGCAGCTGGTCGATCGACCGAGTCGCCGTTATCCTGTTTCCATCCCAATACTCTACGTGTTTTCCATTCAGGTAACCAGTCACTTTTCTATCTGGTCTAGTGGCAGCTGGTCGATCGACCGAGTCGCCGTTATCCTGTTTCCATCCAATACTCTACGTGTATTCCATTCAGGTAACCAGTCACTTTTCTATCTGGTCTAGTGGCAGCTGGTCGATCGACCGAGTCGCCGTTATCCTGTTTCCATCCCAATACTCTACGTGTATTCCATTCAGGTAACCAGTCACTTTTCTATCTGGTCTAGTGGCAGCTGGTCGATCGACCGAGTCGCCGTTATCCTGTTTCCATCCCAATACTCTACGTGTATTCCATTCAGGTAACCAGTCACTTTTCTATCTGGTCTAGTGGCAGCTGGTCGATCGACCGAATCGCCGTTATCCTGTTTCCATCCAATACTCTACGTGTATTCCATTCAGGTAACCAGTCACTTTTCTATCTGGTCTAGTGGCAGCTGGTCGATCGACCGAGTCGCCGTTATCCTGTTCCATCCCAATACTCTACGTGTATTCCATTCAGGTAACCAGTCACTTTTCTATCTGGTCTAGTGGCAGCTGGTCGATCGACCGAGTCGCCGTTATCCTGTTTCCATCCCAATACTCTACGTGTATTCCATTCAGGTAACCAGTCACTTTTCTATCTGGTCTAGTGGCAGCTGGTCGATCGACCGAATCGCCGTTATCCTGTTTCCATCCCAATACTCTACGTGTATTCCATTCAGGTAACCAGTCACTTTTCTATCTGGTCTAGTGGCAGCTGGTCGATCGACCGAGTCGCCGTTATCCTGTTTCCATCCCAATACTCTACGTGTATTCCATTCAGGTAACCAGTCACTTTTCTATCTGGTCTAGTGGCAGCTGGTCGATCGACCGAGTCGCCGTTATCCTGTTTCCATCCCAATACTCTACGTGTATTCCATTCAGGTAACCAGTCACTTTTCTATCTGGTCTAGTGGCAGCTGGTCGATCGACCGAATCGCCGTTATCCTGTTTCCATCCCAATACTCTACGTGTATTCCATTCAGGTAACCAGTCACTTTTCTATCTGGTCTAGTGGCAGCTGGTCGATCGACCGAGTCGCCGTTATCCTGTTTCCATCCCAATACTCTACGTGTATTCCATTCAGGTAACCAGTCACTTTTCTATCTGGTCTAGTGGCAGCTGGTCGATCGACCGAGTCGCCGTTATCCTGTTTCCATCCCAATACTCTACGTGTATTCCATTCAGGTAACCAGTCACTTTTCTATCTGGTCTAGTGGCAGCTGGTCGATCGACCGAGTCGCCGTTATCCTGTTTCCATCCCAATACTCTACGTGTATCCATTCAGGTAACCAGTCACTTTTCTATCTGGTCTAGTGGCAGCTGGTCGATCGACCGAATCGCCGTTATCCTGTTTCCATCCCAATACTCTACGTGTATTCCATTCAGGTAACCAGTCACTTTTCTATCTGGTCTAGTGGCAGCTGGTCGATCGACCGAGTCGCCGTTATCCTGTTTCCATCCCAATACTCTACGTGTATTCCATTCAGGTAACCAGTCACTTTTCTATCTGGTCTAGTGGCAGCTGGTCGATCGACCGAATCGCCGTTATCCTGTTTCCATCCCAATACTCTACGTGTATTCCATTCAGGTAACCAGTCACTTTTCTATCTGGTCTAGTGGCAGCTGGTCGATCGACCGAGTCGCCGTTATCCTGTTTCCATCCCAATACTCTACGTGTATTCCATTCAGGTAACCAGTCACTTTTCTATCTGGTCTAGTGGCAGCTGGTCGATCGACCGAATCGCCGTTATCCTGTTTCATCCCAATACTCTACGTGTATTCCATTCAGGTAACCAGTCACTTTTCTATCTGGTCTAGTGGCAGCTGGTCGATCGACCGAGTCGCCGTTATCCTGTTTCCATCCCAATACTCTACGTGTATTCCATTCAGGTAACCAGTCACTTTTCTATCTGGTCTAGTGGCAGCTGGTCGATCGACCGAGTCGCCGTTATCCTGTTTCCATCCCAATACTCTACGTGTATTCCATTCAGGTAACCAGTCACTTTTCTATCTGGTCTAGTGGCAGCTGGTCGATCGACCGAATCGCCGTTATCCTGTTTCCATCCCAATACTCTACGTGTATTCCATTCAGGTAACCAGTCACTTTTCTATCTGGTCTAGTGGCAGCTGGTCGATCGACCGAGTCGCCGTTATCCTGTTTCCATCCCAATACTCTACGTGTATTCCATTCAGGTAACCAGTCACTTTTCTATCTGGTCTAGTGGCAGCTGGTCGATCGACCGAGTCGCCGTTATCCTGTTTCCATCCAATACTCTACGTGTATTCCATTCAGGTAACCAGTCACTTTTCTATCTGGTCTAGTGGCAGCTGGTCGATCGACCGAGTCGCCGTTATCCTGTTTCCATCCCAATACTCTACGTGTATTCCATTCAGGTAACCAGTCACTTTTCTATCTGGTCTAGTGGCAGCTGGTCGATCGACCGAGTCGCCGTTATCCTGTTTCCATCCCAATACTCTACGTGTATTCCATTCAGGTAACCAGTCACTTTTCTATCTGGTCTAGTGGCAGCTGGTCGATCGACCGAATCGCCGTTATCCTGTTTCCATCCCAATACTCTACGTGTATTCCATTCAGGTAACCAGTCACTTTTCTATCTGGTCTAGTGGCAGCTGGTCGATCGACCGAGTCGCCGTTATCCTGTTTCCATCCCAATACTCTACGTGTATTCCATTCAGGTAACCAGTCACTTTTCTATCTGGTCTAGTGGCAGCTGGTCGATCGACCGAGTCGCCGTTATCCTGTTTCCATCCCAATACTCTACGTGTATTCCATTCAGGTAACCAGTCACTTTTCTATCTGGTCTAGTGGCAGCTGGTCGATCGACCGAGTCGCCGTTATCCTGTTTCCATCCCAATACTCTACGTGTATTCCATTCAGGTAACCAGTCACTTTTCTATCTGGTCTAGTGGCAGCTGGTCGATCGACCGAATCGCCGTTATCCTGTTTCCATCCACAATACTCTACGTGTATTCCATTCAGGTAACCAGTCACTTTTCTATCTGGTCTAGTGGCAGCTGGTCGATCGACCGAATCGCCGTTATCCTGTTTCCATCCCAATACTCTACGTGTATTCCATTCAGGTAACCAGTCACTTTTCTATCTGGTCTAGTGGCAGCTGGTCGATCGACCGAATCGCCGTTATCCTGTTTCCATCCCAATACTCTACGTGTATTCCATTCAGGTAACCAGTCACTTTTCTATCTGGTCTAGTGGCAGCTGGTCGATCGACCGAATCGCCGTTATCCTGTTTCCATCCCAATACTCTACGTGTATTCCATTCAGGTAACCAGTCACTTTTCTATCTGGTCTAGTGGCAGCTGGTCGATCGACCGATTCGCCGTTATCCTGTTTCCATCCCAATACTCTACGTGTATTCCATTCAGGTAACCAGTCACTTTTCTATCTGGTCTAGTGGCAGCTGGTCGATCGACCGAATCGCCGTTATCCTGTTTCCATCCCAATACTCTACGTGTATTCCATTCAGGTAACCAGTCACTTTCTATCTGGTCTAGTGGCAGCTGGTCGATCGACCGAATCGCCGTTATCCTGTTTCCATCCCAATACTCTACGTGTATTCCATTCAGGTAACCAGTCACTTTTCTATCTGGTCTAGTGGCAGCTGGTCGATCGACCGAATCGCCGTTATCCTGTTTCCATCCCAATACTCTACGTGTATTCCATTCAGGTAACCAGTCACTTTTCTATCTGGTCTAGTGGCAGCTGGTCGATCGACCGAGTCGCCGTTATCCTGTTTCCATCCCAATACTCTACGTGTATTCCATTCAGGTAACCAGTCACTTTTCTATCTGGTCTAGTGGCAGCTGGTCGATCGACCGAATCGCCGTTATCCTGTTTCCATCCCAATACTCTACGTGTATTCCATTCAGGTAACCAGTCACTTTTCTATCTGGTCTAGTGGCAGCTGGTCGATCGACCGAGTCGCCGTTATCCTGTTTCCATCCCAATACTCTACGTGTATTCCATTCAGGTAACCAGTCACTTTTCTATCTGGTCTAGTGGCAGCTGGTCGATCGACCGAATCGCCGTTATCCTGTTTCCATCCCAATACTCTACGTGTATTCCATTCAGGTAACCAGTCACTTTTCTATCTGGTCTAGTGGCAGCTGGTCGATCGACCGAATCGCCGTTATCCTGTTTCCATCCCAATACTCTACGTGTATTCCATTCAGGTAACCAGTCACTTTTCTATCTGGTCTAGTGGCAGCTGGTCGATCGACCGAGTCGCCGTTATCCTGTTTCCATCCCAATACTCTACGTGTATTCCATTCAGGTAACCAGTCACTTTTCTATCTGGTCTAGTGGCAGCTGGTCGATCGACCGAGTCGCCGTTATCCTGTTTCCATCCCAATACTCTACGTGTATTCCATTCAGGTAACCAGTCACTTTTCTATCTGGTCTAGTGGCAGCTGGTCGATCGACCGAGTCGCCGTTATCCTGTTTCCATCCCAATACTCTACGTGTATTCCATTCAGGTAACCAGTCACTTTTCTATCTGGTCTAGTGGCAGCTGGTCGATCGACCGAGTCGCCGTTATCCTGTTTCCATCCAATACTCTACGTGTATTCCATTCAGGTAACCAGTCACTTTTCTATCTGGTCTAGTGGCAGCTGGTCGATCGACCGAGTCGCCGTTATCCTGTTTCCATCCCAATACTCTACGTGTATTCATTCAGGTAACCAGTCACTTTTCTATCTGGTCTAGTGGCAGCTGGTCGATCGACCGAATCGCCGTTATCCTGTTTCCATCCCAATACTCTACGTGTATTCCATTCAGGTAACCAGTCACTTTTCTATCTGGTCTAGTGGCAGCTGGTCGATCGACCGAGTCGCCGTTATCCTGTTTCCATCCCAATACTCTACGTGTATTCCATTCAGGTAACCAGTCACTTTTCTATCTGGTCTAGTGGCAGCTGGTCGATCGACCGAGTCGCCGTTATCCTGTTTCCATCCCAATACTCTACGTGTATTCCATTCAGGTAACCAGTCACTTTTCTATCTGGTCTAGTGGCAGCTGGTCGATCGACCGAATCGCCGTTTATCCTGTTTCCATCCCAATACTCTACGTGTATTCCATTCAGGTAACCAGTCACTTTTCTATCTGGTCTAGTGGCAGCTGGTCGATCGACCGAATCGCCGTTATCCTGTTTCCATCCCAATACTCTACGTGTATTCCATTCAGGTAACCAGTCACTTTTCTATCTGGTCTAGTGGCAGCTGGTCGATCGACCGAGTCGCCGTTATCCTGTTTCCATCCCAATACTCTACGTGTATTCCATTCAGGTAACCAGTCACTTTTCTATCTGGTCTAGTGGCAGCTGGTCGATCGACCGAGTCGCCGTTATCCTGTTTCCATCCCAATACTCTACGTGTATTCCATTCAGGTAACCAGTCACTTTTCTATCTGGTCTAGTGGCAGCTGGTCGATCGACCGAATCGCCGTTATCCTGTTTCCATCCCAATACTCGACGTGTATTCCATTCAGGTAACCAGTCACTTTTCTATCTGGTCTAGTGGCAGCTGGTCGATCGACCGAATCGCCGTTATCCTGTTTCCATCCCAATACTCTACGTGTATTCCATTCAGGTAACCAGTCACTTTTCTATCTGGTCTAGTGGCAGCTGGTCGATCGACCGAATCGCCGTTATCCTGTTTCCATCCCAATACTCTACGTGTATTCCATTCAGGTAACCAGTCACTTTTCTATCTGGTCTAGTGGCAGCTGGTCGATCGACCGAATCGCCGTTATCCTGTTTCCATCCCAATACTCTACGTGTATTCCATTCAGGTAACCAGTCACTTTTCTATCTGGTCTAGTGGCAGCTGGTCGATCGACCGAGTCGCCGTTATCCTGTTTCCATCCCAATACTCTACGTGTATTCCATTCAGGTAACCAGTCACTTTTCTATCTGGTCTAGTGGCAGCTGGTCGATCGACCGAATCGCCGTTATCCTGTTTCCATCCCAATACTCTACGTGTATTCCATTCAGGTAACCAGTCACTTTTCTATCTGGTCTAGTGGCAGCTGGTCGATCGACCGAGTCGCCGTTATCCTGTTTCCATCCCAATACTCTACGTGTATTCCATTCAGGTAACCAGTCACTTTTCTATCTGGTCTAGTGGCAGCTGGTCGATCGACCGAATCGCCGTTATCCTGTTTCCATCCCAATACTCTACGTGTATTCCATTCAGGTAACCAGTCACTTTTCTATCTGGTCTAGTGGCAGCTGGTCGATCGACCGAGTCGCCGTTATCCTGTTTCCATCCCAATACTCTACGTGTATTCCATTCAGGTAACCAGTCACTTTTCTATCTGGTCTAGTGGCAGCTGGTCGATCGACCGAATCGCCGTTATCCTGTTTCCATCCCAATACTCTACGTGTATTCCATTCAGGTAACCAGTCACTTTTCTATCTGGTCTAGTGGCAGCTGGTCGATCGACCGAGTCGCCGTTATCCTGTTTCCATCCCAATACTCTACGTGTATTCCATTCAGGTAACCAGTCACTTTTCTATCTGGTCTAGTGGCAGCTGGTCGATCGACCGAATCGCCGTTATCCTGTTTCCATCCCAATACTCGACGTGTATTCCATTCAGGTAACCAGTCACTTTTCTATCTGGTCTAGTGGCAGCTGGTCGATCGACCGAACCGCCGTTATCCTGTTTCCATCCCAATACTCTACGTGTATTCCATTCAGGTAACCAGTCACTTTTCTATCTGGTCTAGTGGCAGCTGGTCGATCGACCGAATCGCCGTTATCCTGTTTCCATCCCAATACTCTACGTGTATTCCATTCAGGTAACCAGTCACTTTTCTATCTGGTCTAGTGGCAGCTGGTCGATCGACCGAATCGCCGTTATCCTGTTTCCATCCCAATACTCTACGTGTATTCCATTCAGGTAACCAGTCACTTTTCTATCTGGTCTAGTGGCAGCTGGTCGATCGACCGAGTCGCCGTTATCCTGTTTCCATCCCAATACTCTACGTGTATTCCATTCAGGTAACCAGTCACTTTTCTATCTGGTCTAGTGGCAGCTGGTCGATCGACCGAATCGCCGTTATCCTGTTTCCATCCCAATACTCGACGTGTATTCCATTCAGGTAACCAGTCACTTTTCTATCTGGTCTAGTGCAGCTGGTCGATCGACCGAATCGCCGTTATCCTGTTTCCATCCCAATACTCGACGTGTATTCCATTCAGGTAACCAGTCACTTTTCTATCTGGTCTAGTGGCAGCTGGTCGATCGACCGAATCGCCGTTATCCTGTTTCCATCCCAATACTCTACGTGTATTCCATTCAGGTAACCAGTCACTTTTCTATCTGGTCTAGTGCAGCTGGTCGATCGACCGAATCGCCGTTATCCTGTTTCCATCCCAATACTCTACGTGTATTCCATTCAGGTAACCAGTCACTTTTCTATCTGGTCTAGTGGCAGCTGGTCGATCGACCGAGTCGCCGTTATCCTGTTTCCATCCCAATACTCTACGTGTATTCCATTCAGGTAACCAGTCACTTTTCTATCTGGTCTAGTGGCAGCTGGTCGATCGACCGAATCGCCGTTATCCTGTTTCCATCCCAATACTCTACGTGTATTCCATTCAGGTAACCAGTCACTTTTCTATCTGGTCTAGTGGCAGCTGGTCGATCGACCGAGTCGCCGTTATCCTGTTTCCATCCCAATACTCTACGTGTATTCCATTCAGGTAACCAGTCACTTTTCTATCTGGTCTAGTGGCAGCTGGTCGATCGACCGAATCGCCGTTATCCTGTTTCCATCCCAATACTCTACGTGTATTCCATTCAGGTAACCAGTCACTTTTCTATCTGGTCTAGTGGCAGCTGGTCGATCGACCGAATCGCCGTTATCCTGTTTCCATCCCAATACTCTACGTGTATTCCATTCAGGTAACCAGTCACTTTTCTATCTGGTCTAGTGGCAGCTGGTCGATCGACCGAATCGCCGTTATCCTGTTTCCATCCCAATACTCTACGTGTATTCCATTCAGGTAACCAGTCACTTTTCTATCTGGTCTAGTGGCAGCTGGTCGATCGACCGAATCGCCGTTATCCTGTTTCCATCCCAATACTCTACGTGTATTCCATTCAGGTAACCAGTCACTTTTCTATCTGGTCTAGTGGCAGCTGGTCGATCGACCGAATCGCCGTTATCCTGTTTCCATCCCAATACTCGACGTGTATTCCATTCAGGTAACCAGTCACTTTTCTATCTGGTCTAGTGGCAGCTGGTCGATCGACCGAATCGCCGTTATCCTGTTTCCATCCCAATACTCTACGTGTATTCCATTCAGGTAACCAGTCACTTTTCTATCTGGTCTAGTGGCAGCTGGTCGATCGACCGAATCGCCGTTATCCTGTTTCCATCCCAATACTCTACGTGTATTCCATTCAGGTAACCAGTCACTTTTCTATCTGGTCTAGTGGCAGCTGTCGATCGACCGAGGTCGCCGTTATCCTGTTTCCATCCCAATACTCTACGTGTATTCCATTCAGGTAACCAGTCACTTTTCTATCTGGTCTAGTGGCAGCTGGTCGATCGACCGAATCGCCGTTATCCTGTTTCCATCCCAATACTCTACGTGTATTCCATTCAGGTAACCAGTCACTTTTCTATCTGGTCTAGTGGCAGCTGGTCGATCGACCGAATCGCCGTTATCCTGTTTCCATCCCAATACTCTACGTGTATTCCATTCAGGTAACCAGTCACTTTTCTATCTGGTCTAGTGGCAGCTGGTCGATCGACCGAATCGCCGTTATCCTGTTTCCATCCCAATACTCTACGTGTATTCCATTCAGGTAACCAGTCACTTTTCTATCTGGTCTAGTGGCAGCTGGTCGATCGACCGAAGTCGCCGTTATCCTGTTTCCATCCCATACTCTACGTGTATTCCATTCAGGTAACCAGTCACTTTTCTATCTGGTCTAGTGGCAGCTGGTCGATCGACCGAATCGCCGTTATCCTGTTTCCATCCCAATACTCGACGTGTATTCCATTCAGGTAACCAGTCACTTTTCTATCTGGTCTAGTGGCAGCTGGTCGATCGACCGAATCGCCGTTATCCTGTTTCCATCCCAATACTCTACGTGTATTCCATTCAGGTAACCAGTCACTTTTCTATCTGGTCTAGTGGCAGCTGGTCGATCGACCGAATCGCCGTTATCCTGTTTCCATCCCAATACTCTACGTGTATTCCATTCAGGTAACCAGTCACTTTTTCTATCTGGTCTAGTGGCAGCTGGTCGATCGAC